>CAIGRB010157610.1:24789-42395 GCA_903798255.1 Fraxinus quadrangulata
TTTTTTTTTTTTTTTGTGACTTAATGAGAAATGAGAATTTATGTTATATTATTGTCTGAAACTATGAGTTATGACTTATAATTTTGATCTCTGTGAATTGTGATTTAGGAATTTAGGATTTTAGGAAACTTAGGGATAAGTGAAAAAAAATTAATGGAGAAGATGTTTGGCTCAATTAAACCATGTGTACACTGTTTTTAATCAATTTTAATTGAAAAATAAATTGGAGCATTTTACAAATTATGGAGTGATTTTTTCAATCGAAACGAAAGTTCATACCTAGTTCTTCCAGTCTAGTGGTGCATCTAGTACCACCACTGTTTCTAGTCGAGTATATATATATTGAATAATTTTTAATATTATTTAATTAAATATTAATAAATAACTTCGTTATTACGATCGTTGATTGTCGATAGTCAATGGTCGAGATCTACCCTAACTGAACTTAGATCTTGGATTCGCCACTCTGTAGAGATTCTATTAGAAGAATAAGTTGACAAATTTTAAAATATCTCCGTCTCTTGTTTTATTTCTCTCTCACTAAGCCCCATAATCATTATTTTGAAAAAATTGAGTTTTGAATAATTCTAAGAATGTTTGGTCTTGTGTTTACATGCAAAATATTTTATTATATCAATGTTTGCTTGAAAATAAGTATAAGAATTAAATAGTTTTAAAATAATGATTGCCAACACAGGCTAAACTAAGATTAAAGATGAAATTTGAATATAAAGAGGAAATTACACAAATTTACTTTTCAACTTCTCATTTCAATACTCAGCAGATACAAACATTTTTCTTTCAAAAATCAGGTGCACCCACCCCACCCTCTCACCCATGCGCCATCTCTCTATATCGCTCACTCTCTCCGTTCTCTCTTTCAAACGATCATCTCTCTACCATCTCTGTATCTCCCTTTCTCTCTCAATCCGTTCGACCGCCACCCATAAACTCTAGTCGCCATCATGAAAAATTAGCTACTACCTTCACTTCTTACAATCGGTAATGGATCGGCATTAGATTCAATATTATCAGCTTGTAAAACCTGTCGATGGAAGGAAGAAAGGGAGGGCACAAGAGATAAAGTGGTGGCCATTGTAACTGTTGTGGTGAGGTGGTGCTGGAGGGGAGATGTGTTTGCGGTGGTCAGACAGAAAAAGGGTGTAAATATGTGGTGGTATGGTGGTGATCTGTGTATGCAATGGTGTGTGTGGATCGTCTGTAATAGGCTGTGGTGCGATGGTACTAGTGGGGCGATGTTGTGTCAGTGGTGATTAAGTTTGTGATGGTGGTGGTGGGGCGTTGTGTTTACAATGGTACTAGTGGGGCAATGTGTGTACGGAGTTTAGACAGAAAAATAATGTGAATATGTGCTGATATAAGGTTGTACGATGGTATATCATCTACAGTGGTGATCTGTGGTGATGCGTGCGATGGTATGTGCAGATCTGTGTGTGGTAGGTTGTGGTCCGATAGTGTTGGTGGGTCGATTTGTGTTTGTGGTGGTTGAATCTACGGTGGTGGTGTGGTAATGTTGGTGGTGGGTAGTGGATCAAAGGTTGGGTATAGGCAGTGGTTGTGGTTCGTTAAAGATGGTGGTGGTGGTGGTGGTGGTAGTGGTAGGTTGTGGATCTAAGGTGACAGCACATTTTGGGTGGTGCCCACAATGGTGAAGGGCTGTGGGGAAGATGAAGGTTAATATATTACCATTTAATTGGATAATTGCGACGAGTTAATCTTTTTAATTTGTGATGAATTAATTTAATAATTTATGATAAAAAAAAATAAGTTGTGATCAATTAATTTGATAGTTTATGATCGATAAATAAATTGCGATGATTTTGTGACCTAAATTTTATGTCTGTGATTGTGACTTGTTTATAATTGTAGTCATAAATTGTATGTTATTATGACATTAACATATTTAATTAATATTCTGATTTTTTAAAGAATTTCACAATTGTCAAGTTTCGAAGTGTATTTTTTAAGATACCAAGTTATGTATTTTTCCCTAAAATAAAAACAATGGTTTGGCCACTTTCTTTGAAAATATGGCATTTTAAGTGAAATCCAATATCATCAATATGCAAAGCTGGAGAACAAAAAAGTACCAAGTCCGTGTTTCATTTGGACAAAAATTATATTTTTAGTAGATTTTTTAATGATTGAAATGTGTGGTTAAAATTAATTGTTGACTTTGACTTTGATTTTAATCAAAAAATTTAATTAAACCAAACATTGGCTAAATAATAATAATCCAGACATCTAAGTTAGGTAGGACGATGCCTTAAGCTTCTAAATGTAGTGTTTGTCAAACACTCCCCTCTCAGTGGAAATTGAAATAACCAAACAAAAAATACATGAGTTAACACACGGACCGTGCTACTCGTACATGGGATTTGCACTTGTACATGGGTTAACTACCCAAATCTCCCTTTTGAGGCTATACAAAATGTAAATAGGGCTCCATTGTACTAGAACCAAGTGGCAAATGCTACAAAGATGTCAATTAGACCAAGTTCTTCAATCAGAATAACTCAATCTCTCGTTATCTCTCATGAACTCAGCCACGAAACAGAAGTACCCTAACAAATAGAGTCACAGCTCCAAACCCCTCAATACTTTTACCAATTCAAAGATAATCGCAGTAGCCTACTGCTTGTTTAAAAATACTATTAAATTGTGTCCATGTTAAAGTAAACTTGAGCAAGATGTAAACTTGCTTAATGGTAATGGTTTAGTCCCCATTTTCGAGGGATAGTACTGAGAGGTAATTTTATCTAAGTGAATAACATTTCAGGGTACAGTATCTGTTGGAAACGGCACCGGGGTTGGAGAAGAAACTCACCAAAGTATGCAGCAATATGATGAACAAAGCACGAACAAATTTGAATCAAGAATTAAATGTTCAAACGCATGATCGTTATCTTCAAACTATATTTGTCCCCTCTCCGAATTGATTGAGATGCTTAAGAGTTTTCCAACAAATGGTTTGAAAAATTAATCAAGTCTTGTTGTAGAAAATACCAAAGCACAAAGTATTTTCCATCCAAACTTGAAGAACACAAATGGATGAATGAATATGAAGAAAGTTTATTTTGCTATGGAATAATAATGGATTCAACAATGATTTTTTCATTATCTTATTTTATGAATAAGATCACATATTTATAGGCTACCAATATTCATCACGAAATGGTACCAAAATCATGCTGAAAAGCCACCATAATTAAAACCTAAACGGTCAAAAAATTGGAGAAAAATCGACTCCCAACGGTCGCTCTGGCACGGGGGCACCTCATGGTAGCGCAATGGCGCTACTATTCTCGGGTGAGAAAGACTTCCAAATGGGCACGGGGGGCGCCTAGTTTTTTTTTTTTTTTTTTTAATCTCTTTCTCCTTTATTATTCCATACTCAATTCATAATTCTTTGAACAACATTATAACAATCCCCAACTTGATCAAAAAATTAAATAAATCTCATATTCAAATATTTACAATACTCATGCATAAGGATTAGATATCTTTCGATTTAAATCTAACCATAGTGTAATTTAAACAAGGTAAAGTCAGAATTAAAGGTAGCATGGAAGATTTGAACCAATGATTTCATGTGACAATACCGGTAAAATCACACACACAAGTATCACGTGTTCTCAAGTTTCTCAAACTCAATTAGCGCTATTATGGCCTTGCGCTCATCCTTTTCAACAAACTTTTAAGAGAGAAACTCTAACTCTCTATTGAGGCGGCACCACCTCGAAGTTCGTTTAGGTAAAGTTCTTCCAGTATCTTTGTTACTTTTAGAGATACTTGTACTTAGTACTGAACTTCATCAAGATCTTAAAGTTCAACACTCACTTCAGTAGCAACCAACATTATTTTAACTAGGATAGAGTTAACGCGGATTTGAATAATGCTGAAACTATCCACATATCGAATGACTTGTTGTTACCCTTTGAACCCGTGAATTACCTTTTGAGTACTGATAGGTAGAGTTGTCATCATTGGTGGACCTTTTTAGTTCAAGAGTTTCAACCTCATCCTATTTGAAGTAGAATTCACTAAATCTCTATTTAAAGGTTTAGTTAGAGGATCCGCCAAATTTTTAATCGATTTCACATAATTTAGGGAAATTACTCCATTTTTTATTAATTTCCTTATGTAGTCGTGTCTTAGACTCATATGTCTAGTCTTTCAATTGTATACCTCTTTGTATACTTTTGCTAATGTGGCTTGACTATCACACATGATAGATATTGAAGATGTGTTCTTCGATCCCAAAAGTATCTCATATAGGAGATCCTTAAGCCATTCAGCTTTTTTCCCGGTATCCGATAATGCTACAAATTCGGATTCCATAGTTGAGTGTGTTATAGAAGTTTGTTTCTTTGATTTCCAAGAAACATCCACACCTCCAAGAGTGAAGACCCAACCCGATGTGGATTTACTTTCACCCGTGCTAGATATCCAACTAGCATCTGTAAATCCTTCTAATACCGCCGGGATTTAGAATATTGAAGACCAAGTTCTTGGCTTTCTTTAGGTATCCAAGAACTCTTCCAATGGCCTTCCAATGCTCATTGCTCGAGTTACTAGTAAACCTACTAAGTTTACTAATGGCAAATGCCACATCCGGTCTAGTGCATTTTACTGCATACATGAGACTCCCTATTGCACTTGCATACTCCAATTGAGCAATGACCCTTCCATCATTCTTTACAAGTTTTGAACTTGGGTCAATCGGGGTACTATATTCTTTTACATTCAAGTGTTTGAACTTGTTAATCACATTCTCGATATGTATGTGATTGACTTAGGTAGTAACCCCCATCAGTCTTAGAGACTTTGATACCCAATATGGTATCCACTTGTCCAAGATTCTTCATTTTGAATATGAAAGACAGAAACTTCTTTGTTTCTTTAATCCCGTCCATGTGATTACTCAAAATTAACATGTCGTCAACATATAAGTATATAATTGTCAAATAATCATCACATATTTTAGTATATAAGCATCTATCTACGTTATTGTGTTTGAAACCAAATGAAATTATGGCTAAATCAAACTTCTCATGCCATTTCTTAGATACTTGTTTTAATCCGTACAAGGATTCCACTAACTTGTACACCTTTTGTTCATTTTCGGGTAGAGCAAACCCTTCGGGTTGTTCCATATAAACCTCCTCATCGAGATCCTCATTCAAGAATGCCGTCTTGACATCCATTTGATGAACATGCAAGTTATGTATCGAAACGAGTGCAAATAGTATCCTAATTGAGGTTATTCTAGCTACCGGTGAATAAGTTCCTTTTGTCGATAGTCTTTAGCTACTAATCGTGCCTTAAAAGTGTTAAGAGATCCATCAACATTATATTTTCTCCTATACACCCACTTATATCCAATAGGTTTAGATCCAGGTGGCAAATCGACAAGCGCCCAAGTATTGTTTGACATTATCGAATCAATTTCGTCCTTGATTGAATCTTTCCAAAAGATGCCATAGCTTCTCCATAAGTTTTAGGATCGATTTCCACTTGTAGAACAAAATGAGTTGTTCTTACAACATTCATCTCATTTTCCTCTGCTAAGTAAAAGGAAATGAGTTGAGAATCAATTTCATCTGATCCTAAGAACTTCTCAATCCGAGTTCTTTTGCTTCTTCGTGGTTCACTAAACTCATCAACATCTTTAGAAAATATTTCATCTCATGTTCCACTTGAGCTAGGAATATATTTTTGATTTTCCCTCAATTCAATATCCGAAGATAGCGAATTCTCAAAGAACTCCACATCGTTGGATTCGATAATCACATTGGTCTCCAAATTCAATAGTCTATAAGATTTACTATTACTAGCATCCTATAAAGGCACATTTAATGCCTCTTGGACCCAATTTGGTCCTATTAGGGTTCGTGTTCTTGCAATAAGAAAGACATTCCCACACTTTGAAGTATCCAATGTTAGATTTTCTCCCTTTCCATAATTCATAAGGAGAAATCTTAGTTTGTTTTGAAAGAATCCTATTAAATATTCTGCATGTACTCAACAAAGCTTCACCCCACAAATTAAATGACAATTTAGCATATGTTAGCATGGCATTAATCATATCCACAAAGGTTCTATTTTTTTTCAGACAAACCGTTTTGTTCGGGTGTCTTAGGTGCAGAACATTGGTGAATTATGCCATGTTATTCACAAAACATATTGAAATCACTAGAGAAGTACTCCACACCTCTATCACTTCTTAAAGTTTTTATTTTCTTTCCCAAATAATTTTCAACTTCATTTTTATACACTTTAAGCATATCAAATGCCTCATTTTTATTTTCATAAGATATACATATGTGTATCTAGAAAAATCATCAATGAAGGTAATAAAGTATCTATTACCACCTATAGTTAACATGCCATTTAATTCACATATGTCACTATGAATTGATTCTAATATGCTAGAGGTTCGTTTTACACTTTGATATGGTCTTTTAGTCATTTTTGCTTCTACACATACTTTGCACTTATGTTCGTCATTTTCATCATATGAAATTGTGTCATTTTTCATCATTCTTTTTATAGTGCTTTTACCGATATGTCCTAATCTAGCATGCCACAATGAAAAGGAATCAACAATATAACAAAATCAACTTTATTATTCATAACTTTGTTAACGGTGCATAACTTGACCATTCCTTCACTAGAATAGCATTTACCAACAAATTTCTCATTAAGGGATAGTACAAGTTTTCCAGATTTATGAACACATTTTATGCCCAATTTTTCCAATAGATTACCACTAACTAAGTTCCTATTCATATCAGAAATATGAAGTACATTGGTTAAGGTAACGGTCTTCTCGAAAGTGAAGATGATATCAACATTTCCCTTGCCAATTATTTTAGATCGCACCTCGTTGCCCATTTAAATCTCTTGGTCTCCATCAATTTCATGATAAGTTTTGAATAAAGACTTATCATATGATACATGTATAGTTGCACATGTATCATACCACTAATCGGGAATATTTCCCTTGATAACATTGACTTCACTAATAGTGGCCACAATTTTATCTTCTTTGATGGAATTCACTTTACCTTCGAAATTGTTTTGTTTCCGGTGTCTACACTCTTTTGTATGATGTCCAGGTTTTTCACAAACAAAACACCCTCCTTTGATCTTCTTCTTGGACTTGTTGAAGTTCCTTGAAGGCTTCCTTTTGTTGGAATTTGGAGGCGATTTAGTTTTCTCCACCACATTGGCATTGGAAGTATTTTCATAAGAATTTTCATTTTTATCTCGCATTCTTGATTCTTCCTCAATGCGCAAGTGTTTCTGCAATTGTTCCAAAGAATAATCCTCGAAACTATACATTATCTTCTTCCGGTATCCTTTCCAAGTTCCGGGGAGTTTAGAAATTATAGCCCCCACTTGAAAGGTCTCCGAGATTTCAATTTTTACTGCCTTCAACTTGTTGATAAGCACTTTTAGTTCATGGATTTGTGGAAGTAATGGTATGTTTTCAAGAAATTTAAAATCAAAGTACTTGGAGGTTAAAAATTTCTTCGTACCTTCCTCTTCCGCTTTATACTTACTTTCAAGAGCATACCATATCTCATTTGCTGATGTTGTGTTGGTGTACAAATCATACAAACGATCCGACAATGTGTTGAGGATGTGATCACGGCAAATCAATTCATCTTCTTGTCGATTTTGTCGTTCCGCTTTTATAGCCTCGACTTCTCCTTGTGTTGGTTCCGGTAACGATGTCAATTCCGGATCAAGAATGTAGAAAATCTTCAATGCCGTTAGTAGGAATTTGATCTTGTCTTTCCACCCCGTGAAGTTAGTACCATCGAAACAATTTAAGCGAACCAAATCTTGATTCATTAATTTTATTGTTGTCATTATTGTTTCACTCTCCATCGCAGAAATATAGTTTGAGAAGTTTTGGAAACGGCACAAGAGTTGGAGAAGAAACTCACCAAAGTATGCAGTAATATGATGAGCAAAGCATGAACAAATCGGAATCAAGAATTAAATGCTCAAACCCGTGATCACTGTCCTCAAACTATATTTGCCCCCTCTCCGGATTGATTGAGATGTTTAAGAGTTTTTCGGCAAATGGTTTGAAGGATTAATCAAGCCTTGTTGCAGAAAATTCCAAATCACAAAGTATTTTCCACCCAAACTTGAAGAACACAAAGGAATGAATGAATATGAAGACAGTTTATTATGTTATGGAATCATAATGGATTCAACAAATTTTTTCATTGTCTTATTTCATGAACAAGATCACATATTTATAGGTTACCAATATTCATCACGAAATGGTATCAAAACCATACTGAAAAGCCACCATAATTAAAACTCAAACGGTCAAAAAATTAGAGAAAAATCGACTTCCAATGGTTGCTCTGGCGCCCTAGCGCAGGGGCGCTACTGTTCTCGTGTGAGAAATACTTCCAATTGGGCGCGGGGGCGCCTAGTTTTTTTTTTAAAATCTCTTTCTCCTTTATTATTCCATACTCAATTCTAAATTCTTTGAACAACATTACAACAGTATCTCTAATGAAGTAAAGCCTCTATATGTTTTATCATGTCATTAAATACATGATTCTTGCATTACTATATAGCCGATTGGCTATCTGAATGAACCACAAGAGGTTTTAAAAGTAAACTCAACTCACCCAACAAACCTTTGGCTTTTGTTATTGCAAATTTGCAATATACTCTGATTCAATGGTTAACAATGCTACAATATGGCACGGTTGAGATTTCTAGGCAATGCAAGTGTTAAATAGAGTAAAAACTATTGATGTTGTTGATTTTCTATTATTCCTATCATTAGGATAATTTTTAATGCATGGGTTAAGACATATATCTACTTAGTAAATACTGACATAATAAGCTATATTTGGTCTGGTGCACACCATAGTGTACATCACTGATCCAATCACATTAGAATATAAAACATTTTTATATAATCTAACTCCTCATCATCTCTAGGACACTGTTCTCTACTAAGAACAAAATGATATGCTAAGGTGCACTAACAAATTTAACATCAATCATAGCAATTTTCTTTAAGACTTTAAGGATATAGGCCTGCTGTTTAAGAATCAAAATTGATTGTTTTATCTTCAACAATATCAATCCCTAGAATTGTCTTATCATTTCCACGGTCTTTCATAGCAATTATTGAAATTAATGCAGATCTAATACCACTTATAGTTTTTGCTCAAGAGCTGATAAGTAACATATTATCTACATACAAAAGAAAATACAAATATGGTCCTTGTTGGTGTAGCTAAAAATAAAATTTTTAATAGAATTTGATAAAAATTGATGAAATGTGTGTTTGAAAAGTTAATAAAAATTGTGGAATCCATAAGATTTGTGGTTAAAATTAATTGGTAACTTTGACTTGAATTTTAATCATCTATTTGAGCTATATTAAATAGGGGCATACTTGTTTAGGAAAATCAGATTTTAAATAAAATGGGTGTCAAACACTCACTTAATATCTTACAAATGAAATTTTTCCATATTAATACGGGGAACTTATAGAAATATTCCTAAAATCAGGTTTTTTTTTTGAAAAAAATTAGGAAAGGCGTTTTACAAGTAAAAATTAGTGTTTAAAGTCAATAAGACTTTTTAATTAAAAAGTAATATTGTATGTCACTTTTTTATTATTCAGCGACATAAAAAAAAAGTGACATACAATATTACTTTTGTGTATCGTGGAAACTTAATTCACATTTAACATAATAAAGAATACATTAATATCACGTTTCACTTGTATTAACTAAATATAAAACATAACTTCATTTTAGAAATACAACAACTTATAAGTTAGAAGTGATAGAAATTCAAAAAATTGACAATACTTAAAAAAAAGTTACAGATTTTTTTTTTAAAAAAAAGTGACAAAAATTCAAAAAATGGCAAACACTCAAAAGAGAGAAATACCAATCAAAATCTAAAAAATAAATTCAGTGATGATTGATTTTCTTTTATATATTGTCTCTTTGTAATTGTATTTCATTTCTATTAATTAAACATGGGACATAAACCCTATAAGTTGGAGATGGCACAAATTTTAAAAAGTGAGAAACACAAATCAAAATTTTAAAATAGATCTAAGTGATAGTTATTTTTNGGCGATTGCTTTAATATATACAAATATATTTTATGTATACACTTATGATCTAACTTGTTTTTATCAATAAAACCTAATGGATTGATACATATATAATTTTTCTTAGTTCACCATATACGAAAGCTGTTTTAACAGTAAGTTGTTCCATTTTCAAATTAAAATGAGCTACTAAAGCAAACATAACTCTAATAATCTTGTATTTAATTACTGCGGAAAATTTTTTCAATGTAATCAATACCAAGTTTTGGGTAAAGTCGTTTGTAATAAGTTTAGCCTTAAACTTAACATTTCAGATTTAGCACCTCTCCTTCACCTTATAAATCCATCTACATTCCACCATGGATTTATATTTTGGTTTGAGAATTTTTTACCAAGTTTTATTCTTATGTAATTTTTAACCCAAAAAACCAAAAACATGGAGAATACGTTTTATTCTTATAAGGTGTAATCCTTCACCTTATAATTTTTATTCTTATAAAGGCATCTATCGCTAAAGAAATCCAAAAAATGGATGAGACCCTAAAGGTATTAACCATGGAGAATACGTCTTTGTAAGCAAACGTTAAGAATCCGAGAGGAAATTGGCAAGTGGTTTTGGTAGAAACGAAGAAAAACATGCTGCTAGCTTCTTCCGTGAGAAGAGCAGCAGTTTACAGATTTCGAGAACTGATGATAATATGATTCAAAAGGAAAGATCGGTATGAGGGTAAATCTGCAATAGGAAACTCTATAGACGAATTCAGCTCCCACGATAGTAGATTAATTCAATACTACCGTTAGGGAGATCGGAAAATTAAAAGCTATGTCGACACTTCATACAACTCTCTTCCGATGAAAGAGTATGAAGGTCAGGCAGTTAGGTCATATGAGATAGATAACGATGATGAATGTATATACAATTAATTCCTTATTAATCACTTTGAAAGGACTTAAACCTTAAGATAGCATTTCATACAAAATTAATTACATGTGTAGGCCCACATGACAAGTTAAAATCAATTACACTCATAAGTGGGATCCAAAACAAATTTATATAAATTATCAACGAAAACACCAAGTCCAATAATAACTGAATTTTGAAAAAGCTAAAACTTCTATTTTCGAATACAAACTTGAAACCCAAAGGTGCTAGTCATGAAATAGAAACTAGATTATGAGAAAAGCCAGGAACATAGAAAGTGTTTTTAAGATCCAAATGAAAACCAGAATTTAAAACTAATCTAAAAGTCCACACACCTTCAACGGTTGAACTCAACTGGTTTCTAGAATAGACTCTTTATTCATTTGGTTACGGTTTCCTTAGGTCCAGAAAGTCCTACATAGTATTGACAATCTGAATTGTAGTACTTGAATCAATCTACCATGTATTGTTTGGAATATTAACCAAAAGAGATTCATGACACACTAAAGAGATGAGAGTACCTTTATTTTTGAGTCATTTCTTATACTTGAATAGGGATGGTAAAAAAATTCGACAAACTCGATACCCGCAGGCCCCTGCCCCGTTCATTACCAACTTAATCGGGTATTCGAGTTGGGGATGGCATGAGGAATTTTGCCCTGGGATGGAGACGGGTAACGGGTGCCCCGCCCCGTTTAAATTTTTTTTTTTTTAAATTCAATACTTTAAATGAAAAGTTTTATTAGTTCTAATAGAAAATGGTAACTAAAATTATTTGTCACAATCTAATGAATGGCGGCAATAAAATAAATCATCAAAAATTTAAAAAAAAATTAAATGGGGTAGTAAATGTGGAAAGCCCACCCCGCCTTAAACGGGTAACGAGGTGGGGAATTGCTTAGCGGGGCCGCCCCACCCCATTGTCATCCCTATGCTTGAAACAATTTTTCTTTATATGACATTTCTTCTTGCAAAAGAAACATATATCCTTATTGCATTTTTGCTTCATGGCATTTTGTTCTTTATTTTAGGATTGTATTTATCATTGCTCTCATTTCCTTTATCATGAGTTTTCATATGAGTAGTTTTCAACTTCTCATATTTTAGCCTCTCTTCCTCTTGAACACACATTGTCAGGAGTTCATTCACTGTCCATTTTTCCTTATGTGTGTTATATGATATTTTGAATGGATATGATATTTTGAATGGACCATACTCCGTAGGGAGAGAATTCAAAATGAGATGAACAAGGAATGATTCAGAAATATCTATCTCCAGGGATTTAAGACGGGTAGCAATGTCTCTCATTTCTATTATGTGCTCACGCACACCTTTAGAATTGTCAAACTTCATGCTTGAAAACCTTTTTCATTAAGGTGCCGACCAACATTTTGTCAGAACTTACAAATTGCTTTTCAATAGTCGTTATAAAGTCCTTGGCCTTATCACATTGAGGGATTGATCCCCCTGATACTTTTAATGACACGAGTCTTCATGAGACTCACGTTCAAACGATTTGATCTTTTCCACGATTCACACATTGACCTCTCTTCTGATGTACTTGATTCCATAAGAACAAGTGGTTGATCCACACGGAGCACCAAGTCAAGATCCATACATCCCAAAGTAAGGAGAATTTTCTCCTTCCAATAAGAAAAATTATCATCACATAGAATGGAATTCGAATAGAATCATTGAAAAAATTAGGAACCACTGCATAAAATAAATTCATACATTAATATTATGAAAATTATCTTTATATTGAATTAACCAAGGGTAATTCAATTTTGTAAATTCAAACATCATGTGAGTAAAGGTTGTTATCACACATTGAATTTACAAGAACTTTAGTAATATCAAATACAAGTGTTTTCCATACCTGTGGGCCTAGGAAATTTCTTGTTTCGATATTTAATAATCACTTTATTGCAATTAAATCCTTAAGATAACTATTTCTCTGTGGGACCAAATAATCACTATATGAATAAATTGCTCTTTATGAGATGTCGTATGCATGACCAAAATAATTCCTTTTGTGATTTAATATTCCACGACATAAAATTGTAACTAAAGAAACTTTGACTAATCTTAAGTTATAATAACATGTCGAAACAAATAACATCTCTAAGACTCTGAACTTTCTTTTTTTTTTTTTTTTATAATGAAAGGCAACAAAAACTTCCAACAAAATTATTCAATATATATCCAAATTTAACCGCCACAATATTTATAATGTCTTAAAATTCCAATGAACCACCACATAACTCCACAAACATAGAAAAATAAATTAATGTTATGTAACCAAGCGATATGTTCAAGTTCCGTGCCATTAGTATATAGTTAAAATATAATTTAAAAAATGACTTACAACTAATTAATTTGGTACTGAAATCTGTACTGCGTTGGACAAACGTATTCCATTAAACAATTATATCCCATGACAATTCCAATGATTTATCGCAAAAAAATAAAAAATAAATAAACTTTCATGCATTAATCAATGTGTGCCAGTCATTTATTACTTTCTGCAAATAATTTCAAGAAACTTGCTATTTTTACCAAGTTGCTTAACAAAATTTGTTGCAATAATGAGGTGCAGGGTTGAGATTTTGTAAATGGACAGTTGAGATTTAAAAAGAAAAACAATATTTTATATTTTTGTTTTTTTATATGTGTATTGTCTATTATATCCTTATTTTAGTTTTCGCTTATTAGCTTATTAAAAATTGGTATCAGAGACTAGTAACGAAACTGAAGAAAATTTTAAAAATGAACAAAAAAGATAAAATGATTCTAGAAGAATTACAAAATATTAGTATATTAACTAATACTAATCGAATTAAATTACAAGAATTAGCATCTAACTTAAGTACTGAATTTAGATATATAAGTGAAGAGATAAAACAAATAAATAATTCTCAACAATTAATTGAAATAAAAAATAAAGCATTACAAATTTTGGTAGATGAATCTCCCGAATATGAAGAATAAGATATTATAATAGATAAATTTTTAGAATAATATAATAATTATGCTCAGTCTTTAGGAAAAACAGATATTTTAAATCAAGATGTCATAACTCATATAAAAAATATGAAATCAAATTTAGAAATTATTAATGACAATATTAAGATATGACCAAAAATCCTATATAAACAAATGGAATCAAAATTTAAAGAATTAAAATATAAAAATGATTCTTATGTCTCAATTGAACCATTCTTACTGGCATATGTTATAGAAGAATTAGAAACTAAATTCTTTGAAGCCACTAGAGAAGAATCAGAAGCTTATAAACAAAGTTTAGAACAATTAGCTATTCAAAGTGAAAATATATATNATAGAAAAATTAGAAACTAAATTCTTTGAAGCCACTTGAGAAGAATTAGAAGCTTATAAACAAAGTTTAGAATAATTAGTTATTCAAACTGAGAATATATATATCAATGATCCTCCACATAAAGAAGAAATTGCTGAAATTAATACTCCTCCTCTAAATCTACAAGTTGAAAATCAGCCATTAGTTGAGGAAACAAGTAGAACTAATATTACTACAGATTAGACTCAAGTCGAATCTGATGATTGAAATTTAGAATGGATAAGAGAACATAGAATAATAAAGGAACAAGAAGGTTATAATTTTAGAAAATGATCTAAAACTATTTCGACTAAGTATATACATTATAGGGATAATAATCCAGTAAAATTATTTCCTGAACCAATTCCTACAACAGGAATATGGCTAGATGTTGATGATAATAATAATAAAAGCGAAATTATTGACTCATGGGTAAAAACTACTGATTTAACTGTTGATTTTCATAAATAGAATACCACTCAAGCATATAACTTTATAATCCACACCTTTAGAGGAATTACATCAGATATATGGAGAAGAACTTCTGAAGAGACCAAAAATAAGATTAAATATGGAGAAAATCTTACAACTACCATAGATAGTAATGAAAGTTTAGATGCTGAAACCTATAAAGAAGTTTTAAAACGAATAAAAATTTTCTTTAGACACTTGCTCTTAGGAGAAGATATACTAGAAATTAAAATAAACATAATTACTCAAGAAGCCTTACAAGCAGAAAGAGAAATAGACCTATTAAAAATCTGTGATACGTGTGAATTAAACGAATATACTAAAAAATTCGAAAAGATATATATTAAAGCATCTAAATCCATAAAAGAATGGAATATATCAGAAGAAGATAAAAAATTACTAAATATATATTTTCTTAAACTACCCTGGCTATGGAGTCAGAAATTATTTGAGGCTTACCATATTTATTGGAAGAAAATAGAATGGGAAGATCCTAATAACAAAGCTGATACATTAGGAATGAGAACTTCATTCGCTAAAAGAAAAATATCTGAATGGTATAGAAAATCTATGTACTAACACCTATTTAGAAAACATGGTAAGAAACAAGTTTATGTTGTTATGGAAAAATAGTAGCAGTACCACAATTTGGTTGTCACCAACCATCTAAGAAACCATGTTATAAAAAGAAATTTAAAAAATATCTTAAATCTTGGAAGATAAATAAAGGATTTAAGAATTACAAGAAATATTTTAAGAAGAAAAAACATTGGAAAATGAAATATAACTAACATAAGAAACATTAGAAGAAATCTAAAGAAGAATTTTATAAAAAATACAAATGTTTTACATGTAATAAAATATGACACATATCTCCCAACTATCCTAAAAAATAAAAGAGAAAATGTTAAAGCTATTAGATTAATGAAAGAAATAGAATCCGACTCAGACTATGAGATAAAATTATCTGAATCAGACTTAGACAAATTATCTAAAACAGACTCAATTTATGAGCTAGATATAGAAGAAATTGAAGAACCAGAATTTGAATAGATTTACATGAATCAAGAAATTATGGTTACCTTTGAGACTAACTTAGATAATGAAGAAGGAACTTCACAAACAGTTGTGTTTGATGAAGAAAGATATGGAGCCATAAAAAAAAAAAACAAATATCTTTAAAAGATAAAAATATTTTTGTAAGATCAATAATACCTTGGTTTAACAAAACAATATACATTCCTAAATATGATTAAGTAACTATTAACATCGAAAATATTAAAGGCAACACTACTATACCTCTACTAACCAGAGAATGAGTTAATAGAGAATTAGTAAATATAAAAAGATCCACTAGAGAAAGATTAAAGAATATAGTGATCGGAGGTATCCAAATAATGGTTAAATGATATTTTAGAGAATGAATGGATATTCCTATACAAATGTATTTGATGGATAAAAAAATACTTCATGATCATATGGATGCTCTATTAGGAGTCGTCTCGGGAAAATTTGTATATAAGAAAATTATATTTACCATAAGACCTAAATTTTTCACGTCCTTATTAGATGAAAACTTAAGTCTAGGATTAAATTTATATCACAAAATTAACAGATTAATTATGCCACCAAGAAGTAAAGCCGTAACTTTACAATGTAAAGCTTTATATGCATTTACTACTATGCACAAAAAAGAAATCAATAAGATCTTAGGAGACTTCATACAAATTCATGAAGACTTTAGAGACCTATACAATTTACACCACCAAAAATGTTAAGTAATCATAACATTTAATTGCCACAATATATATTGCTTGATTTTCATCAGCAATCTAGAAAAATAGACAATAATGTAGGAAATCAAGGATTAGTCACCTTTAATACCTCATGACAACTTGTAGTTAGAATGCCTAGAAGAAGAATATAAATAAGTATCAGTACTAGAGAACTCTCAAGTTCTTGTAGAACATCTACTAGTAGAAACTACCCAACAATACTTAGAAATATCATTGATATTGACCTTAGAAAATGTGAGGAATAAAATTTTCTTATCTTAAAAGAATATATAAATAATCAAAATAACTACAAAGAAATCATAGCCCTTGTTAATACAGGAGCCAGTACCAATCATATAAGAGCAGACTCAGTTGACCATTTATTAGAAGAAGATTTACCACAAGGAATAACTCTTACAGATTATCATGGAATTAAATATGAAATTAGAACATTTGTTAATCTTGAACTAAGTTTTATAGGAGAACAATTTAAATTAAATCTTAAAATCCATAAAGATTATAGAAAGGGAAAATATATTAGTCCAATATTACTTGCAATGAACTTTCTTGAAAAAGTCTCAAGATTTTTTATTTAAAAGAATACTATGCAAATAACTATAGAAGGAAAATAAAAAATGATTTATAGAGTTTATAAAAACAAGGAACCAATTTACATGATACAAGGAATAAGATCAATCAAAACTAGTATACTTAATCCATATATTGAGATAACTCTCAATTTACCATACTACTGTATGATAAAATTTCATGCTATACTTGATACTGGATCAGGAATTTGCCTGTGTAAAAGAAATGTGTTTGCAGAACACTATTATAAAAGAGATTATAAGAAAACAACTTATGGTCAAACAATCAGTGATATTGTAGAAGTCTATAGAGATTTTGTAGAAAATGTTCCTATCATTATAGGAAATAGAGAAT
>CAIGRB010157626.1:0-19796 GCA_903798255.1 Fraxinus quadrangulata
GATTACTGCAGACGCCATGGAATTGAAATATTCTACAACAATGTGCCGTTCCAACCCAAGATGTTTTCATTTTGGGCCAAAACGCCTTCCATCAAGGCCGCTATGCTGGCCCACCCGGAGGCTGAATGGATCTGGTGGATCGATTCCGATGCGGCCTTCACCGACATGGACTTCAAGCTTCCACTAGGCCGGTACAAGGCCCATAATCTGGTGATCCATGGATGGCCCAAGTTGATCAACGAGAAGAAGAGCTGGACTAGCATCAATGCAGGTGTGTTCTTGATTAGAAATTGCCAATGGGCTATGGACTTCATGGATGTGTGGGCCAGTATGGGCCCACAGGCCCCTGGCTATGATAAATGGGGTGAAATTTTGAGCACAACTTTCAAAGATAAGATTTTCCCTGAATCAGACGATCAATCAGGTTTAATTTATTTATTATTAAAAGAAAAAGAAAAATGGGGAAATAAAATTTATGTGGAGGGTGAATATTATTTTGAGGGGTATTGGATGGATATTGTTGATAGACTTGATAATATCACAGAAAAGTACAATGAAATTGAGAAGAGGGTGCGCATGTTGAGGCGGCGCCATGCTGAGAAGGTGAGTAAGAGTAATATTCCGGTGTGGGAGGAATACCTGAAGGATGCTGGGTTTGGGCGAGATGGTTGGCGTAGACCGTTCATCACACATTTCACTGGGTGTCAACCCTGCAGTGGGGACCACAACAAGATGTATTCTGGTCAGACTTGCTTTGATGCCATGCAGAAGGCTTTGGCTTTTGCTGATAATCAGGTGCTTAGGAATTATGGATTTATGCACCAGGATCTACAGGATCCTTCCACCGTGAATCTTGTGCCGTTTGATTATCCTGCGTGAGAGGTCCGGTCAGGTATAGTAAAACAGTAAACCTAGAATTTGGTTGTTTCAGCAAAATGTACTTTGGAATTTACATATGTATACAGTATTTACAAGTTTTCAAGTAAAATTTATACTTTAATTATCAGGTTTGCTGATATTACCATAGAGAAGTGTACAGTAGTTGATAGTATTGACGAAGCATGGTGTTCTTCATTATGTGATAAAAAAATTCAAGCAACTTAACATTAAGAAAAATAATTCAATACATTACTAAAATGTTGCTTACGCGTTTTTATACTTTGAAATCACCATATATTACGTCTTTATCTATATAGTAAAAAATATCGCCCTTGATATGCACAAGTAACTTCATATGCTCAAACCCTGAGTTGAGGGCCTTGAGGAGTCTGGTGTTGAGGTTAAGAAAAAATGATGTTGGTATTTGACACCAGAGTCTTAGTAGAAATGACGAATCTAAGAATCGAGATAAGAATGAGATTCGATTATTGGGAGAAGCTAAAAAAATTAACTCTGTCATGTAAAGATAATAATAGGAAATATCCAAGATAAAAATTTCAATTCAAGGTCTCATTGGCCTTTAAAAACTGTTTACTTTATTTTCACTTTCTTGGAATCAATTCTCGAAATTCAAATGAATGTTCGTTGTTGCTTTCGCTTTTCAACCCAAATCCTATATTAATTCAAATAGTACACGTTTAAACAATCTCTAATGACGATTTCATCCAATAGAATTATACATGACGTGAACAGTGGATATTCTCATGGTCGATACATGTTCCTAATATGATAAAAAGTCTTGTTGTAGATGTTTTATGAGTGGGTGAATTATAATCGTGATTCCATTATAAGAATAATACAACTAAAGCAAATTATGAGTTACTTAAATCTAGATATAAACATGCGTCACGTTTCAAAAAATTTCAAGTACAAATAAATAATTAAGCAAACTATTATACTCATTCATCCATAGAAGAGCTTCATTTTATAGTTGTTTAGGGTCATGCTACAATAATAGTACACGAATTAAACATTTGTGGTTAGTCGCTAGCTGTTAGAAATTGAAAATTTAGAGGACAGAAAACTTAAAATGCTATATATATATATAAAAAAAGAACAGGTTCATCAACAAGTCGTTGTAGTATAGTGGTGAGTATTCCCGCCTGTCACGCGGGTGACCCGGGTTCGATCCCCGGCAACGGCGCCTTTATTTTTTTCTTCTCTCTCTCACGTGCATGAACACACAAATTACAAATTCAGTAATCAGTCTTGACAGATTTTAGTGCCATTTCTGTCAAAGCTGGTCCAATTCAAGAGTTTCTTTTCTCAAATTGATGCAGTCATTTTAATCCACATTATTTCAAAATGGATGGAATTTTCTCACATCTCATTCTCATCACAAGCCAAATTGAAATTATTATATGCCAAAATCTAGGAGTTGTTCTCTTTGTGTTTTAATTTTGTGTTTTAAATTTTGAATTCATTTTGGATTTTGTGCTTTGAGTGTCCATTTTGAGATTGTTGAAAATGTGCTCTTTTTTGCATTTTGAAAACATTCAAAACGTTTTGAAAATTTTAACTTGATTATAACTGAAAACACCAAAAACGATAAATTTGTCATTTTGAGTTTTCTTTGTAAATTTTTAACTTATTTTCAAAAACGCATTTTCGAAAATAGGAAAGAGAACACATTTTTACTGTTCTGAAAAATCGAAAAATAAAAAACGGCTTGAAAATGATAAATGGAATATGCCCCTAATGTTTCGAGCTTTTACAATTTCTTGCTAATATTTGGTGGTTATACGATGTGGGTTTTTTTATTTTTATTTTTATTTTTATTTTATATATACACACACACACACACACACACACACAACCAATACATCCCATTTATGCATTTAATTGCTCTTTCTACATTATTTAAAATTGGTCCAAAACCTTAGCCAGAGCCGCACCGTAAAAACAAGTTACGAAGTAATTATAAAAGTTTCTATATTTTAATTGTTCAATACGAAATAAACAATAAACATGTTTTCCCAATGAATAAAATATACTCCAGCTATACTTCAATGAATAAAATATATCCAGCTGGTGAATGTTCTGGTAAAATGGTAATAATCTTGGATCTCTTCGCATCAGATTGTATACTCGGCTAAAATATTCTATTTTCCACAATGTTTTCTTTCCATTTTTGGGAAGCCAATGCAACCGATGTTATGAGTTTTATAGTGTATTGCATCTTCAGACATTTCTACATATTCATCTTGGCATCTTCTGCCTAGAATTTATGATTTTCTTCCTTCGTGTATACTTTTGTGGAGATAATAAGCAGAAGATCCAGGAAATCGATTAGAACACCATGTGGTGATTTGTAGCTAGAGCCTCAAACAGTAGTAGCAATACCTCTGTGACTCAATTAAGGAATCAAATGCACTCGATGTCAAGCATGCACACTTCATCAATCAACAAGACATCTGGCAAAATCTCGAGTTTCCCTTCCTCCACTCTGCCACTTTAGTGTCAATTTGTTCCCTCACTTCTGCACGAATTTCCAGTATTACTGGTGAAGAGAGCTAGCTGAAATTAAAAGAGGATGCTATAATCGCAGAAATATTCAATTATCTAACAATGAAGAATGAAAGCTAATCACATTGCGGTTCTAGAAAAAAAAAAATTATACCAAATTGTGCTTCTGAATCTCAAACCTCAAATATTTTTCCATGTTTCGAATAATGATGCATGTATAATTGATGTTCTCTAGAACAATCAGACGAACCATATGAATATTCATACAATGATAAAATCAGAAATTCTAGTTATAGATTGAAAAAACGCCAAGTCTTAATTGGTGCCCTTTCCGAGATCTAAAAGTTATCAGGGCAACAATCACAATTTGATCTGAACACCTTGATTATTATGCAATTTGTCAAGGTTTCCTCTACATAATATTGCTACTATTGAGCTAAATACTAATATGTTTTCTATTTGTGCATACCTAATATTGGTATTCAAAATAAGAAATGGACAGAGTAAGATGCAAGTTGTAGAGCTAATGGATGATTCACTGAATGATTCATACAATATCTTCCTCCAAGATGACCAGCACAGTTTTCATCATATGAAACAAAAGAGAAGCAAGAGAAACATAACAAAGGAAAAAGAATACGTAACATGTTTATGACCTGGTAAATTTACGTACAAACGGTTTTTTACTGTCGGTAAATTTTCCATCCTATCATTTATTTTCCAGTTTCTCGGCTTATGAGCATCAAAACTTATATTCTTCATTGCCTTTCCTAGAGTCGTAACTGAGATTTCCTTTGATACACGAACTGAAAGTTGCTCCATATATTTTCAAATCATTAACTCAATTCTATCCTATGCAAGTGATTTGTCAATTATGAATTACTTTTGTTGTCTAATAAAGTTTCGGTTAGTTTCATAGTTGATCACAACGGATTTCATTTATTAATCATTCTTTATAACTAGGTAACTCACCTAATTATGAACAAAAATCGACTTTTTCTTCCCAAAGTGTGCCACTCATATGGTGCAAAAATCATCAGTCCACATAGTTTCCACCGTGTCTTGCTAAACTAAAATGCTCTTGCACAACTGTAACATCTCAAGCGTACAGCCAAGGACATATCAAGCAGATGCAATTTTGTACAATATCTTCAAATTCAATTTATAAAGTACTTCCATTCTTCCATGAAGGAGAGTTTCTCAATGCTAGCGTATGTTCATGCATATAATAAAATTATTCTCGCTTGCACCATTTACTGTATATAAATCAATGAGGAAATGCAGTTTTGACAGTTACGCAAATAATAAAATGAGTTTTCTCTAACTGCACACAACTTGAGAGTGCATTGAAGTTAAGCTTAGAACAAGAAAATTACAAATTTACATAGAACTCTCTCTACAAAAATTCCAAGACGTTCAACAAATAGTGGTTTTCTGCAATCTTTGATTAATAGTGCTAGGTGGACATAAATGTACCGATATACCTGTTGCTGAAAACATTGATCTCATGAAGAGTAAAGCAATGCACAACTTTCTTCTTCTTCTTCTGCAGCTCCCCATCAGGGCACTTCACAAACTTGGCCCGTGGCCCCATGGCATCATAATCCATAGACCTCGAGAATGACCTCCCGACCTATGCGATCTTCCCTGAGGCCTTATGGATTGCAATAATGTTCCCACTCTGCACCTTTTCCTTCTCCAAGGTCTCAATAATCTTCACCCCTAAGTCATATGCCATCTCCATTTCTGTTGTCTTTAGCGTCAGCTTTCCTGTCCTTGAAGCCGCCCAGCTATCACTCAATAACCTCTCCCTCTCAATTCCTATCTCCACCACCTCTCCCTCAATAACCTCCATCTTCTCAATTTTAAACCTGATAACTTTTCCAAGAGCCTGCATTAGCGCCTCGGTTTTCAATATCTCAACCGAATACAATTTGCTGCCTGCATCGCGTATAGGGTCTGTTGGCCCAGGGATTTCGCCATGCCCATTGAAATGGCAGTCTTTCTGGTACCAGGATGCCCCTTGAGTAGGATGGGGCGGCCAACAACTTGCCCTCATGTTTCATCTCAATTATAACTTCAGTGGCCTTGCGAGCGAAGGCCTGCATGCAATCAGAGGACTCTCATGACTCAAGGGCGGAGTCCAGTCTCAGGCCAAATTTTGAAAAAATTATCATTTATCATTTGTAGAAGTCACAAATAACACATGAACACATATGGCAGCATTATTACACTTCTGCTACTCATAAATAATAATATATAAACTTTGAATCATGAAAACAAATGTGATTATTAGCTCACAAACTTAACCAGAAATGCTTCGAAACAAGCATGACATTCACAATTTAAAGTAAAGCTTCTCCAAAAAACGGTTCACAAGAAATATATACTACCAAGATCTTCCTCGACAATTATGAAAAGCATAATACTGAATGCCATCATTTCCTTTTCTTTTCTTTCCATTTGAAAGTTCAAATTTGAACATGCAAGTACAAACTTAAATGCAAGCCCTGATTCTGTAAGCACCAGCAACTTGAGTATTTTCTTCGTTGGCTTACAATCTTGGAGTATTCAGAACAACGCTGTTGTTTCAAAAACCAACAAATTCCTGAATTTTTATGATAATAGTTAACGCCCTCGGGTATGTCACGGCTCAGTCCTTTAATCCTTCTTTCTCCCCTTGATGGCTAGTAGTATCTGTGCCTGATGATTTCAAATTTTCACTAGCCAATTTCTTACCCATTCTTCTTTGCTTTAGCTTGTTCTGTTTTGAGCAAGAAGCTAGTTCTCCTAAACAATCACAATTGTCAACATCAAAAAGAAAACCAAAAAATTAATTACAAATGCAACGACCCTAACGATTAGCTTTTCCTAGCAAATGATCATATAGAATACCGGAGAGGACCTCAACCTGATTTTTCCGTTATGGTATCCGTTTCCACAGAAGCATTTTGTCGAACACTTTCCGGTACCTTTCCTGCAACACCACCGCCACCACCATTTCCACCGTCGTTTGCTTTAGACAACAAAGGCATCGGCCCAATAATCTTCCTGCGTTGACAAGAAGCTTCCTTAAGCTTTTTCCTACGAAGCCGCTTCCTCTGCGCCCGCGTCAGCTTCTGAATGGCACCATTACAGTCCTCACCATCATGGTCTGAAGACGACGGACTTCTCTCCTCATCCTCCAACTCATCTGCATGCACAGTACACAACTATATCTCGTTAAATCGTTCTCAATTATATTGCAAAAGAAGCAGATATGGATGTTTAATCTAGTACTATTTTAACAAACACCTGGAATTTGATTCACATTGACGCCTACCCCCAAAGATTTGATTGGTTTATTTTCTTCTTCCTCCTCCTCTTCCTGCGTAAATATAATACATCCAATACATGGATAACAGTAAATTTACAATCAAGGGATAAAGATAAATACAGTAACAGAATTTGGGAAAACCTGAGGAGGGGAGGGTGGGGGAGGATAAAGCATTTTAAGGAGGGCCTCGTGGAACTTCCGTTCTTTCTCCTCCTGCTTCATCTTCTTCGATGACTCTTCAATCATCCAATTACCAGTTACCAAAACAACAAAGCTTGATTCCAACAGTAAGCCTTATTAATAATCAATAAAAATTATATTTGAAATTACTATTTTAAAAAATATTTTTCCCAAAAATACATTTTTTAACAACATATTTTATGGATATCCCACAACATTTCATTTACGCATTTCATCAACTTCGATAATAATTTATTAAGAATCTAATTTTAATTTTCACCAAACGAGGACTAAAAATAATGCTATTTAACTCTGATCTTATTAAGCATTAGACAATATCATAGTATAATGCCGCTAAGGATAGATGACTTGTTTCACCGATCAAGCTCGACCCATCTAACATATTCATAGTTAATTATTTTTAATAGAGCGACGGCCAAATGTTTGTATAGGTTGTGCAAATTTTTTCATTGTCCAAGTCGATAATTCATTAGTTTGTAGATCTATTTATCAAGTCTGCAAATATTTCTGGAACAACGCTAAGGATCAAATAATCAATTTTGAAAGAGGTTAGTGATTCTTTTTCAAATGTATGTTAATTTATGATTCAAAAGGGAAGAAATTTCGTCAATGGCTAAATTTCAATTCAAATCTGAGTTTCATTCACTCTACCTGTTCTAAGAAATATTACCATCCGACAAAAGGATTAAAAAAATAGTATTTTCAGTCACGTGTTATTAACCGAATATTGAAAAACAAGTCAAAAACCTTTAAATTGGGCAGTTTGATCACGAACCGGAAAACTGGTCATAATTTTATCAGGATTTTTTTGAAAAAAAGAAATCTACTACAAAAATGGCTCGAGAAGGCCGTACTCGAAGTAGTTATCTTAACTAGATATTTGAGTCTACCACTAATCCTCCCCCAATGCCCGGCGGGAATAGCAAAAGTGATTCAATATAAAAAGAAGAAGAGTTCGTGGAAAAGTGAGATCGGGGTTGATTTTTTTTTTTTTTTTTGGAATTGTCCATTTTCAGAGATGTTTGTATCTATTTTGAGTGAAAACAGCACGACACTCTATGATGTACAGCATGTTTCGATCGAATTCTTTTGTTTAGGGCTCCGAAAAAGCTTTTCTCATTTTTTCTGTATAATTTTCTTAATTTTAATTAGATTAGGATTTTAATTCCTTTTAGAGTTTGATTTTATCTTTTATTCTTATTGTTATCTAGTGTTAATCGTTATTTAAGAGATAGTTATTATCTAGATTTTATTTACTGCTTTAAATATGAGTTGTAATTAATTTTTACTTGAAATTGATTTTTGAATTAAATAAAAAGTCTTGGAAATTTTTCAAACTATTCTCTCTTTCTTGGTATTTATTGATTTTTAAAATCAACAAGGTCTAGTTTTGTGAAATTTTATTCTTTTCTATAAGCTTCAGCTACGTCAGAAAACCAATATTAAATGTTTACGGCTTACCTCACATTCTTTCCATTTGTTTGATTATGGACCCTGTTGAAACAAATTATAGAATAATAAGTAAACAAATATGGATTTATATTACTATGAATTAGTCATATAAAATTTTTTCTATTTTTATTGTAGTTTTTAATAGTTTGTGTTTATATATTTATTTATTTTTAGCATCCGATCTTGTAGAACCTTTTGAACTTCATCTCTTTATCTTTTCTGATCAGTGTTCGAATTGATTTTTAAAACATTAGTTTCGACACTTAGAACTTTAATTTTTGCTTCATCTTATTAACATAGGGATAAGAATATTTCTTAAATAAGAGAGAATCTAAGTGAGAAGGATGAAGTGAATGCAAATTAAAAAAAATACCATCTTCTCTTGGAAAAAGCCTCAGTTTTAGTCAAATATTCAAACTTAATTCTGGCTAAATATATTAATACCTCTTAATGGTATGAAAGGTCTATAACATTTCCTCCTTATCATACTTCGGTCTACAACTTTTTATGTCGCATTTTTATCATCAACTTTCTATTTATTACATATCGTGACAATTATTTCGGTCCAAACTACGTGAAGATAGAGTAAAAAGATTTATTTGATTCTTGTATTTGGAAGCACGCTAACAAGATTTTTGTATGAAAAACTTCCTTAAAAACAATATTTATTAATTAATGGACTGTTAAGAATAAGAATAAGAAGGAAAAAGTTAATGACATAATTATGATAGTAAACAAAGATTATAGAAATATAATACATATAAACGTGGTGTCAACATATCACATACACCACAAAAAATAAAAATAAATAAATAAAATAAAAGAGTCGTGAAAACCATTTTCCTTAAAATCAAATTAAAACGTTGGGTATTAAAATTAAATTTCCAGGGGACATTCATTTAACTGCGTTGTGTATTTTCACGTTGTTACGAGCTTGTTTGGGAGAGATTAAAATTGAAAAATTAGTCGTTATTGTTAACTTTTATTAGACGGAAGAGACCCAATAACAATTATATTTTCAATTTTAATTACTACCAAACAAGCTGATTATATTATATTTATGTGGTTGAGTTATTATGAAGTTGGAAATTTTTATGGTGCATTTGATTATCAACATAGAATTTGTATTGAAAATACGTAATTTAACTATCTTGAACTTATTTGTATGAAAATTATTAATTAAATGTATTTAATTGATTTAGTTTTCAATTTATATTATACTTGTCCATTGTTTTATTGGTATGTAGATGAGAAAGCGAAGGAGATGGTGAATTACCTAAAAAAATAAAAATCACATCTCCATAAAAAAAAAAATTTCCTTGTATTCAAGGAAAATATGATCGACAAAAAGTAGAAAAATATTTTTCGTGAAAAAATTGTCAACCAAATAACACAAAAATAAGAAATTATATGTAAAAAACACATTTTCCATAAAAAATATTAACAATCAAACGCACCATTAGTTCCTAGTTGTTATGGGTGGTACCAATCGTTATTTTGGAACTGTAAAAAGAAAATCATTAGTTTTATATAACATAAAAATTAAACTCTAGCTAGAATCGATAATTGGATCATAACTTCTCGATTTTTTTTTTAAGACCCAAAACTCTACATTTTTAACTGAAAATAGGAAAAATCGATCTGGTGGATCCAATTTTGATCTGAGTCAGGTGTTAAGTTAATTTCAGCATACAAATGCTCACTCTTAACCGTAACCATCATTTTTTTTTTTTTTTTTAATTTCTCGCAATTTACGAAGTTGACAAGAAAATATTACATTATCAGGGTGTAACACACATATTTCATTTTAAGTATTTGTATTTAAACAAATTTATGATGCCCTCGAATCATATTATTATAAGTAAATGGCACTTTTCGTTTTTAATCTTTGCAAAATTTTATTAATCTGCCCTCGACATTTTTTTGGCACATGTAATCTCGACCTTTTAAAAATGTGGCAAAACTCATCGTTCACCATTTTGGTCACATAAAATGACGAATTCGCCTCTTCGTTAAATAAATTAAAAAAGAAATATTCCTAAATCTTTTCAAAATTAACAAACAAGTCTCCTCCAACCATCCACATCCCCCAACTCAATCCACCCTGACAACCCCGACCCAAACCACCACTACCCAGCTACCCCCACCACTACTATCCACCACCACCAGACAATGGTGTTCGTAAAGAGGACGAAATGTTACAGTTTTGTTTATTATTATTTTATTCTTAATTTTGGTTAGGTTTTTATTAACCAATTATTATTAGCGAGTTGTTAGACATGATTTGTATTATCCTCTTTAGCCCTGTTCGGTTCCATTTCGAAAAAAAAAAAAATGTGTTGTGAAATAGTGGTTTTTTTAAGGATGTGTAATAATAATAAAATTAGGTTTTACATGTAACATTATTTTATGAAAGAATGTATCGTTAAAAATATATTTTTGAAAAAATGGAAACAAAACGCAAGCTTATTTGGAGATATTTTGAGATTAATGGAATAAACACTTTAGTAGTGGGTCTGGTTACTAATTTCTATTTGTATAAAATACAAGTACATTAATTAATGTTTTAGATTAAAACTAGATTTTTATTAGAATTTGATAAAAGTTAGTATAATGTGTTTAAAATGTTAATAAAACTTGTGAATTTTATAAATTATATAGTTGAAAATGAATTTGGAAAAAAAATATAAACTTCAAGAAATGGGGGTAAACAAGGGCTAATGATCAATAAATAGGGAGCATATTATTATTTGTTGCAAACATAGTGTTCGTCTTGAAGGTTTAGGTTCATCGAAAATCAAACTATATAGAGTCAAGAGTCCCTCGAATGAGCCTATTTTTCGTCTAGTTTTCTTACGAAAAATGGAAAAGCATCACATCTCAACTTAATCGAGCATTAGATAACGAGCTCGAGAACATGGTTGGTGGCTGCAATATTTCGTTTTTCACATTAATTTGTTAATAAATTTTTTTATCTTAATAGTACAAAAGGTCAAATACGAAGATAGACAAACAATATGCCCATTTGACAAAACATTTTTAAGTCAAAATTTATTTTCGAGGCTAAAAAATTGTTTTTTAAAATATGTTTTACCAATTTTCAGCAAGTGTTTTGTCTAACTAAAAAATCTTTTCGATGAAGTTGGTCTAAGGAAAATTTTCAATAAACTATTCTAAAAGAAGTAGAAGTAAAAGTGGAAGTTTTGCCAATTGAAACTCGTAACGTTCCACTTTGAATTACACGTTGATTTGATCTTATACGCAAACAAATTAAGTCCATATTTTCCTATAAATGTTCCCTTATCGACAGAGCTACTATAGGTTTTATTCTTAAATTATTTAAATATGATATTCGACAAGAGGATTTGGTGCCACGATGGCATGAAACTGCCGACAAGTTAGATTTGCATTAGATGCAAAAGCTTGAGAATATGTCCTTCACTTGTTTTTATGTCATTTTCATGCTTCCACAATTGTTAAGGTTGTTCATCTTTCTCTTCATCATTCATACGAGTAATGATGCACTCTATTACCATTCATACGAGTAATGATTCACTCTATTTATTATGTGCTTTAACACGTTGAATTGTTGAATTGGACGAGTAAGAGAGTATAAAAATCTCTTAGGCAAACTTTTGAAATTTTTTCTCATGTTAAACTTTCATTCCAATCAATTGCTCAACTAGTAAACAACTTTTAATGAATAATAATTTTACATATCTTAGAGTCGGCGGAATATCAAATTTTATTTTTAGGGGTGGAAAAAAAGTAGCTTTCAAGAAAGTGTAAATAAGGATTCGGTCTTATACATATGCGAGGAAGGTAATCAAAAAAAGAAGAAGATGAGTTATTCTTTCTTTTATCATTTAGGAGCTGTGTCAGATGGAAGTCTTATGAACGGTTTTGACTTGCGAGCCAGCAAATTCAATTTCTTCCAGCTTAGTCCCTTCATAATTGCACATCAAGTCCCTCGACTTCGATCTTCTTCATTTTGTTCCTTGAATTTTGACTTTTATTTCAATTTTGCCCTTGGTAAATTGCATCCAAAGTCCTTCAACTTTTGGCACTCTTGCACTTGATCCCCAACTCCATGATTTTGTACGCTTTTAGTCCATTTTCTATTTTGCCCTATTCTCTTTCAATTGGGGATTTTTAGCCTATGCAAGCAAATATTATCCAACTATGAGTAGGATTCAATTCATTTAATCGATCAAACACTCGTTTAAGTCTCCAATCAGTGTGTGAAAATATACTTATCATAGTGGGGGATTTGGTGTTACAATTTTAGGTTAGGTTGGTGCTAATTACTTGACATATTTGAGTTGGTAGAGATGGTGGCCACTACTGATTGTGGGTTTGGAGATCATTGAAGTGATTAATTATGCCCATGTTTGGTCCTGCTTAAAAATTCAATTAAAAATATACTTTCAAATCCAATTCCAATTTCAATTCCAAATCCAAATTCAATTTTAATTTCCCCCAATTCCAAATTTCCAATTCCCTCAATTTCAATTCCAATATCAATTCCAAATCCAATTTTAATTTTCCCCAAATTTCAAATCCAATTTCAAATTTACAAAGGGTAAAGAAAGGTAGAACAATTTTGTTGTTTCATGTGAAGACGTCTTCTTTTGAGTTAAGAAATCTTAAAAATTCCCTCTTCCTTTCTAGTTTATTATTTTCCAATTGAAGCCTGTAATTTATTAAAGAATAATCGAAGATTAAAAAAAAGGGTTCCAACTCCTCCCAATTCTAATTCATAAATCATACATGAAACAAGACTAAAAATTAGGGGTGAACACTATTCGATTTAGACGGTTTGTGTTATATTTTCAACTCAAATCATTTCATGCGGTTTGGAATTTTTTCAAACCAAACCATTTTATTTTTCAAACCAAACCATAAATTGCGGGTTGGTTCGATTTTAATCCGCGATTTACCTATCGACATTATGATAATATATTTAAAATAAGTTAATATATAAGTTTAAACGAGAACTAATAAAACACCTCTATATACCAAATATTATGTACCCCAAGCATGGTCCTTTTTACTAATCATTTCTTTACACAAAATTTGTAAAATTGTCATTGTCGAGCAGCGTCTCATCAACCATGTGTCTCTTGAATGGAACACGCTAGAAATAAACAAAAATCCCAATCATGTGATCAATGCCCAAAGTATTTTGTCTTCCATTCAAATGAGTTTTTATTTATTTATTTTTTTGGAGAAATTGAGTTTTGAAATATTGATTTTTTTTAAGAATGTGCAGTTAAAAAGTAGAAAAATATTTTAAATTTACGTATAAAATATTTTATTGTGTGAATGTGTGGTTGAATACGAGTTTGAGAAAAAAAATTGTGACAAGTTCAGTGTAAAAGATACAAAATCTGTTCAATAGAAAATAAAGAGTTTTGGCAATTATTATTAGTAACTGGAAAATATATCAATATATAAAAAAAAGGTTAAACTCCAACCTTGAGGGTTCCCTACCGTCCCGTCCCCAAAGCATTGTAGAGGAGGTAAATCGCGGGATATGCCTCAGCAGGCCAAGGTATAAAAGCTGCCATACTGGTGTCCACAAAGAGTCAAATTTCAAACCTTGTAAGAGGCAGAAATCGAATCCTCACACTGCGGCTGCCAGCTCAGCAGAGACTACCTCACTCTTGTCCTTTGCATCACTGAGCTATGCTCCGAGGGCTAACATATCAATATAACATAGTACTGAATTTGAGTCATCAGGTTTTGCTTTGTTTTCAAGTTAATGATATGCTACTTTGTAAAAGAAACGTGCCAACAACAAAAGATTTGTGATGAACACAGTCTAATAGAAAAACATATGTTTATTAGAAAATAAAAATTTCAAAATCAAATTTAATTATTTGTAGAAAATGAAACACGAGTGTTTTGAATCATATATTATGTTGAACGTGCTGAGAATCAGGAAATCAAGAAAAATCCATATATAAAAACTAACAACCAAGTAGTTTTAAAAATTTTATACCTATTTTATTTAACTAAAATATTCAAGATTTATATATTCTCAAATAGATACTCATGATCATAATACATAAGTATGTATATTACAGCTCACAGAGTCAATGGAGGGCAGAAAAAAAGCAAAATTTTCCTTACAGTGTTCTTCAGTATTTTGTTCATCTTGATCAAATTGTTCAGAAGTCAGAACATTTTACTTCTGCTTGAAGGCGCATAGCTGCTACTTCTTGAATACAATTTCGGGCTTATCGCCACATCTTTCACAAATTCACAGGGTTTGTCTTCATCAATCCTCCCAATAGCAATAGTCTGTGAACGAGGCACAACCTTTAGTGCTCCAGGAGATCGTTTAGCGCGGAGAATCTCTGCTTCGATTTTTCCGGTAAGACTCCGGGTAGAAGAAGCCCTAACGAGTTCCCGGAAGTCTTCATCGGAGCTTGACACTGATGAGTTAACACTGAAACTTCTAGGTAAACTCGTGTTTTGTGGGGCTGGACACCCCATGGCGCTGGCATAAGTGAATTCTCCAGCGCAACTCAACATGCTTTTAACATATAAATCCCTGGCTTTGGACAAAACCCTAATGGGGGCTTTAATGAATCTGCTGATTTTGCTCTCTTTTGGGCTCATTTTTGTGGTTTAGAAGTTACTTTTTTTCCCCTCTATAATTGATTAATTTTTAGCTTGTGAAGAATGCGCACAGAGGATGTTTTTTATATAACAAATATTGGAGTAGATAACGATGGAAAGATGGGTGAAGGCAACCTAAAACTTGTTTGGAAGGGAGAACCTAATTTAAAATGAATGATCTAAGTTTAGAGCTTGTTTGAGTCTCATTTTTGTTCAAAATGCATTCGGGAATAATATTTTGATGGTAAATATGTAGTTTAAAAATAAGGAAAAATTTTGAATTTAAGTGTAATATTATTTTACTTAATAATGTATAATTAAAAATAAGAGAGAGAGAGAGAGAGAGAGATTTGGGAAATAACGGGGACCAAACGAGGGCTTAGTGTTTGTTCGGAATAACTTAAAAAGTTGAGATCAAATTCAATTATTAATTTTAATTACACATTTCATGATATCCATAATTTTTATCCATGTTTGAATCAAATATTTTATTTTTTATCAAAATTTAATAAATTTTTTATCAGAAACTTTGTAAAACAACCCCTTAAGGTACCATATTTATATATATAATGAAAGACCTCATTTGGATTAATGCTACTTAATGATTCGAATATGGATTTGAAAGGGATATATATTTCTTTTATATGTATTTTCAATTTATTTCGTTTTCGGTTCAAGTGTTGATGCTTTTGTGAAGTGTGGACCATCGACTTGCCCGTTTAGGCACAATAGCACAGGTAGAGTCCGATCATTTTACAAATGACGGATATAAAATTAAAATCTCTAATTTTCCAATCAAAGTGGAATTCGAGTCCCTTCAACTTTTTCCTCGGAGTTTTTTTTTCTTCCATTGCCAAAGAATTGAAGTTACTTCTTCGTCCAAACTAATAATTTTTTCAATAAATTTTTTCCCTCTCTCACGTGTGCAAACAACATTTTCTTTACCAAATATTTTGACTTCAAGAATTGCCAGAACATAGAATAGCAATAAAAAGGACGTGCCGATTTTTTTTAATAAATTTTTAAATTTATTCAATCTTTCGATAATTGTCAATCATAGTGCAATATGCATAAATATGCCTTTCACACCCACGACATGATACAATCTTTAGGCTAGCTGACGTTGATTGATAGTTTGAATTATTCAAATAAGTTGGTTTCCCTGACTTTCAATCTCTGCCAATTTTGTTATATTGCAATTTTTCTGACTGGCTTAATTTCAAACTTTTTTGACTTACTTGGTATAAATTTTCTTTAAAACTTAATTTTGAACTATACATTCTTCCGACGTAATTTATTTTAAAAAATTTACAGCAAACGGACCTTTAATTTATATTTTGTTTCATACATATACTATCGAAATAAAAATAATGTGGAAATATGAATGATGAGGAGTAACTCAAGAAAATTTTGATTATGAATCATTCTTGTGATAAACTAAGCATAAAATATGAGCAAGTGACCACTCGTATATTAGTATGACCTTGTTCTCATTGAAAAACTACAATAATAACGTAAATAATTAAAAATTGGAGAGTATGTGTATTAATTCAAAATTTGATTCATACCTAATCTAATTTAATCCAATATATAAGTGCTGGCTTGAAAAAATTTTAAAAAAAGTATTAATTTTAACCATATATTCATGAGATATACAATTTTTATCAATTTTTTAACCATACTTGTTATTAACTTTATCAAATTTTATAAAAAAAAATTATCAGAATTTGTGTCAAAACAACCTTAAATTTTTTAATATGTCGTAAGTCACATTTTATTTATGTACGTACGCAAATACGACTTCATTTGTTAGATATCACTCTTAAGCTTGAGTGGGCTATAAGATTATTATGAGCCAAATGACATTTGTTAGAATTTTGGTATAACTCGAATTCTTTGTTGAAAATAATTGAAAATTCTAATTAAAATGCAAATTAAGAGGAGTTTTATTTGAAATACTATAATGGAATCTTATTCGAGTTTATTTGGTAAATGCTAGTTGAAATTCTATATAGAAGTCATATTAAAAGTTGAAATTTATGTTAAACTTGAAGTTATTGAAATAATGAAACGGAGGGTTTTCTTTTTGCATTTTCGCTAGCCTCTTGGTGCTCAAGGGCCAAAAGCATAGAAGTTGGCGTTCGTCTGGCATTGGCCTATTGTTCGAGCATTAGGGTACTGCTAGCCAGCGCTAGCTGCCTACTTGAGCGGCAGTGTTTACGACTCAAACCTCACTTTCGCATTTTGACGAGTTTTCTTGCATTCAATTTCAACTACTACTATTAGGGTTTGAATATCTCATATTTCTTCCCTATATATATAGTGGCTCTTCATTATGATTTACATTAAATTAGACAAGCTGTAAACACAAACTTTTGTATTATTTCTCTATATTATAATAAAAGCTCCCTTATTCTGCAAATTACATTATTCTTGTATCTTTGAGATCTTTACTTCATATTGTGGCTATAATCTCTTTTTTTTTCAGCAAAGTCGTATTGAATTTTTCAATATCATCTTCGATTTACAACAAATTAGTATCAAAGCTTTTGACTTTAATTTTTTTTGAATGATCGAGATTTTGATCAAGTTAATAGGTTAATTTAATCTTTCGTGATGACAACAGTAAAATATGATATTTCAATATTAGACCACAATACAAGATTCTCTTTGTGGTAGGTAAAGATGCGATCAGTATTCGCTCAGATGAATTTAAACGATTCGTTGTTGAAATTTGACAAGATGTCCAAAATTTGGATTTCAGAGGAGAAACAACGAAGAGATCGAAAAATATCGCCGGGTGCTAGATCCGGTCAATTTTAAAGAGCTGGTTCAAAAGCTAACTACTGAATCATTTGAGTTCCAGCCTACACGGTTGCAAGATGCCAGGCACAACCTGCCACTCAGCCTCTTTCCTCCGAGGCAATAGCTACCACTTGTTAATCCTTCAGCTACACCCTAGAAACCATCGGACACTTCTGGAGCAGTTAGTCCTCTTGGGTTCAGCTTGTCATCATCCCCTATTGCAGTGGCGGAACTAGCATCCGGCGAGGTTGCGCGGCTGCCAGTACTGACTCCGTCGGAATTTCAAGATTGAAACTTGGTTGCAGACTTGCAGAGCCGTCAGTTGCAGTGAAGAACATGGATGAATTGATGGGTAAGATGAGTTGTGAGGCCATTTTTTAAATAAAAATTGTAGGCCTTTTGTTAAGTTGTTTTTTTTTTTTTTTTCCTTTTTAACAGTAGAACCATTACCATAGGCCTACCCAGGTTAAAACATTTCCCCTTAAGTGTAATACAGAAAGAAAAACAAATCGCCACCAACCCTATCTCTGATTCTAAGCTCCCACTCACAGCCCCGACGCGGCGAAGCCACTGCTTGACCTCTGATTGCTATGTTGGCGCCAATGTTTGCCTAATTGAAAGTCTCGATTTCGAGTACGAATTGAATTTCGCAACTGTTCTTAATTTTTTGTCACCGTTTTGCTGGTGGTTAATTGAGATTCTAGATTCAGAATTTGTTTTGAAACTCTATATTTGATGTACTTTTTTCTGTAAGGTGTCGCGTGTGTGTGTATATATATAGTCATTCAAAAATTAAAACAGCGGAGAGTCAATAAACTTGTTAACATATTTAAATAGGAAAAATTGCAACCGCGGTACAAAATCTCACTTTAATGCAGACCTGACCCAAATCTTTACTTTGTGGTACTTACGATGTCAAACCTTTCAAAAATTAGTACTTGGGGTCCAAATGAATGAAAATCATTAATTTGAATGTTAGTTGACCCCAAAAAAATCTTGCCTTTTTGACCAATTAGGTAAGGGTAAAATTATATATTCCAATTTAACGTAAAATAATTGAAATAATTAAATAAGAAAAAAAATATATGTTTTCAACTTCTGCCCATTTTCCATCCCATCGCCCCACCCTCACCAACCACAACAAAATCCACCTCCTGCCCCCAAACAAATCCGGCATCACCATCTTCTTCCACATCCCTCCATCCTCGACACCATAGGCCGCCATCAACATGGTCGTGGACTCGTCATTATTCTCCTACTCTCCATCTCAAAATCCAACGATGATACAAACCATCAAAACAAATCTAAACATTAAAATAAATTATAGAAAATACACAGATGCACGAACTCAAAATCTCAAGATCTAGAAAAGGAATCAGATTCTGAAATTTATCTATATTACGAATTTCAACACAAACTGAAACCAATTAACCAATTATTTTGAAAAACTTAAAATTCTAGTTTCTTGATTATCTTCAAATTTGATTTCGCATGGTTGATTTTTTTCCTGCAACAGGCTTGAATAGACTAAAGCAGTCCGGATGGCCGGAGCTGTAGACCCAAATAATCTGAAAGAAGATGAAGAAGCAAAGGCAGAGGAGGTTCACCCTAACAGGCTTGAATAGATGGGAGCTGCAGGCGAAAAACAGTAAGTAGTGCGATGGAGGAGAGGAAGGAAGGTTTGTGTAGGGGATGCGACAACGGGTTTTTTTCCAATGTCAGTGACGTTGGCAATGGTGGCGGAAGGTGGCGGTTGCTCTTTGGATTTGGTTTTGGTGTGGGTGGGGAAGGGGAATGGGAATGGGGAAAGAAGAAAAATAATCTGTATGATTGCAATCCTTGCGTGCTTGGTGGATAAGAGATGGATCCATTTTGAAGTGTATAATTGTTTGGCAGCATTATGGGAAGGAGGAGTGGTGGTTGAAGGCAGCACTGTACACGTGTTTTGCGGAGTTGAGACGAATTTCAGAATTTTGGCTCCTAAATTGTA
>CAIGRB010157634.1:992-23858 GCA_903798255.1 Fraxinus quadrangulata
AGAAAATTTGGGTAAAGCTTCTGGTTGCGACTCGGATGCATTTCACTGCCCAGAAGAGCTCTTCTCCCAAAAAGAGTCCTTTTGAGATCAGTATTGGTCGGCAACCGTTACTCCCTCATACTGTGGATATCGTTTAGAAATGGTACAAACAGTCTGCAGATTTGAAGTAACGTGTGCTTAAATTGAAAAGATCCGAAAAGAATGTTGGTGAAGAGATTCTTGGCCATCAAACTACTCAAGTATCAAAGAAATATCTTCAAGAGTACTTGGTCAAATGGAGCGGATGCAATAGTGAGTGAATAATTGGGCAAGCAAAAAAATCTTGAAGCCTTCAAATCGTTTATTGAAGTATATCATTTATCGATGACTTTGAGGACGTCGCCAAAACAAATGGGGGAGAATGTAACTGATCGCAACTTCACTTAAGCCCCGTGACCCTATCGCAGCCGCAATTTGCCCCAACTTCGGTCGTACATTGTAAATATTAGTCTATTTTGAGTTGTAATTTCCATTCTATGTAATAGGTTATTTCAATTATAAAATAGATAGAAAATAGGAAAATTTTAGTATGATTTTTCGGCAAGAAGACGTCTACTCATGAAATTTAGGTTATTTTTCCTAATCTATTATAGGGGGTATTAGTCTTTCAAACAAACTTTCAAACTTTTTAGTATTCGCCCCCTGCACTAGCCATTTGTAATTTCCTACTTTCGTCAATTGTAATTTCTTGCTTTCAGAAATTAATGATCAATTTCATTTCAATTGTGTTTCAAGCTTTCTATTATTTGTAATCAAAATCTCTTTCGTCACGAGAAAAAACGGAAAGTAGTCTAGCGGAGCAGACTACTGCTGCCCGGTGTCCCTTTCTGTGCTAAGAAGAAAGGTAACCCGTGAAACCTTGACTTGGCCGTCAGTGTCGGCCCCGAAGACTCCACAAACGTCGACCTTGCGTCACGCATTCGAAAATGTGCTATCATTCTTCATCCCGTTACTCATAGGCGTCTGGGCTTTCTTGATTCGTCTTTTCTCTGTAAAAATTCTTCCTTTTTTCAATATCTGTACCGTATAATTATAATTCAATTTAAACGCTATCATTGAATTGCAATTTTGGTTTTTGGATCCTACTAGGTCCTAGATTGATTTGTCTTTTGTCTGGAATCTGGATTTGCAGTAATTACCTGCTTGTTCATAATTATTAATTCTGTCTTGTACAGGTGACTAAGTACGAGAGTGTAATCCATGAGTTTGATCCCTATTTTAATTATTGAGTCACTCAGGTATGTCTGGTTTCTAACTCATTGGATTTTCTGGAACTGCAGAATTAATAATTTTACTTTTTATAATATTTGCTTAAGATTTTCATGGTAAAAATATTTTAGTATTTGTTCCATTTTCATCTATTTTGTGTTTTATAAATGATAACTACATTTCTTCCATTTTAATCTAATGATATATGATTGCCATGGATGAGCTTGTGGAGATTGTGCTATGTCAGCACAAAATTATGTTCAAAAGTCAATTTAATGCAAAATACACCTTGTTGAGTTTTATATTTTAAAACTGTCAATGTTTAAATGAGGAAATAAGTGAGGCAGTGCAAGTTTGTCATACTCAACATTGTTCAACTTCCTTTAATCAAATGTCTTTCAGGATGATTAATAGTCAATTAGTTGCACTTATGAGTAACTTTAGCTATTAAAATAGGAGGAACTCTATTTTCATACAAAGTATAAAATTTTTGAAGGTTATAAATGAAGGTACGTCAAGCAATGAGTTAAATATTTTGGGGAAGTAATGGGCTAGACTTGTTGAAAAAGGACCAAATAAGATAGTGCTAGACTTGCCAATTGTAGGAAGTAAAGATCACTTTGCTCTATCATGAGAAGAGAGGCAGTGAATGTATTGTCTAACCAAGCTGAAACAAGCTAATATAGCATCAAAACATTTCCAGTTTGTTTCTGGTATCAAGGCATTGTTTATAGTCTCGTGCATTGTTTTCTGAAGATGTGTGAAAGAAAATGCGCATAAACATTTGTATGAACTGTAAGTGCGTAATACTTTTTAAAAAATAAATTGAGTGATAATATAAGAATGAAGAAATTAAGTGCCAGATTTACTTTGGAGCATCAGAAATTAGAACTGTAACACTATTATATTTTGTCTTTACCAATTACTTTCAAGCATGTATAGTATAGTTTTGTATTTGCTGTACTCATTGAAGACATTTCATGTCTAATTTTATTAGAGACAGTTCTATTGGATGCTGTGGCCATTTTTTCAAACATGGTGTATAGATGTTAAATATGCTGCCTTTCATATGCGAGAACATTGAATATCCATGGTAATCAGAGAGTTCGATGCTTTTCATTTTTTTTGCAGGTTCCGTCTTATATATCTCGATCTGTGGCTGGCAGCTACGATAATGAAGCTGTAGCTATATTTGCTTTGATCTTCACATTCTATCTCTATATAAAGGTGACATTCACGCATTTTGTTTTTTGGCGAAAGCCCTTTTGTGTGCTCTATACTACCTTTAAGAATGCATAGATATTTTTGACATGCTTTCTGTAATGACCCAAATTTTACTTTTGGAATCATTATACATTTACGGTGAAAGAGTACTTTCGTAATAATAATAAAAAATGATAATGTTTTTTTAACATGCGAGAATTTAAAATTAGTTTTAAGAGAAAGACAATGAACATTATTAAAATTCTTAATTACATAATTTATTGTTCATTTTTCACTCACGCAAGTACAATTAACCTCCAATCGCCTCAAACACACATTTTTAGTTACTTATAAAAATTTGAACATATACATATGAGACATAAATCTCAGTAAATAAGTAATAATGAATTTCATCTCATGTTTAAATACAGAAAATCATAATATACACATGGAGACACGGGGAATTAAAATTCGATCTTCGTGACTATAATTTCCGTGTGTAGCGCTACTAAACTCCGATCATTTGAACTTACACATATATGATCCTTATCATAATCATAACTTGAATTTCCGTATTATCATATTCATAACATAAATTTCCATAATTTAAATAATGAAAGAACAATATGTACTATTACACTTACAATCGTATGGAAGAAGATCAAAGTAAATCGAGGAAATCGTCTTGTTAGACTTTTACTCCAAAATCCTTGGACACCGTGCGTGCTAAATTTTATAATGTGAAAATGTTTATATGAAAGATGTGTTGAGAGAAAGAGAGATATAAAGTACAACATAAGTTGTGTGTGAGTGTAAGTAATGTGTGGGGGTCGTAGTATAAATAGGGGTTCTAAGGTTTGACCTCTTTACCTATTTTTGATACTAACATTCATTTCTTTATTAATGCCACACGTTTTTCCATATAAAATGTAATCAGTCACTCAACTAATTACCCAATTAAATATACTAATAAATATATAATTGCTACTAATAGAACATTGCCATATAATTAAACATTTGATTTAATTATGCCAAATTAAATATTCTATCATACCATATGAAAATGTGAGATTGCTAATTACAAGTGCATAAATAATGTTTCTAATTTTTAATAGATGAAAGTTTATCTAATTATAATAATTAACCAATTAATTAAGTTAATTGACATGCAAAATTTATACTAAATCATGCAATCACATTTAATCAAAGTAGAAATTAAGTTACTTTCCATAATCTCTTCCTTGACTAAACATGATAACTCCATGATCATTTCTTTACCAAAATTTGAAATTTAAAAAAGTGCACACTGGGTCCTTCAACTATGAAAAGTCATCAATTTGGTCCCCTAACTTTCAACATCTTACACTAAGGTCCCAAATTCAAGATTAATGACTATTACGACTTTTTCTAGGTGTTATACTTTCTATCCTTTTTCCTGTAAACTTCTGATGTGTTTTTGCTGGAGTATCATGGACGATTAACTTTTCTTTAATTTACTAATATTTTGATAGTCCTGCAGGCATTGAATACAGGGTCTCTTTTCTATGCTACTCTAAATGCCATAGCATACTTTTACATGGTACGTCCATTATTATGTTTTCTTTTGACTTCTATCTCATGCTTTATAGCTTTTATAACTATCTTTTTATATGCATGTTTTCAGGTTCGCGCTTGGGGAGGGTATACTTTCATCATAAATCTTATTCCAATGCATGTGCTGTTGTGCACTGTAACTGGTCGCTATTCTTCTTGCCTATACATTGCTTATGCCCCGCTTGTAAGTATCATAACGCATATGAAGCTTAGACAAGTTTGCCAATGCTATTCTTCTCGCCTGTACATTCATATGCTCCGCTTCTCAATTTTTTGGTGCATACAATTCTTAAAAATATTTCAAACAAATTGGTAGATGTTCTGTAGCATGACAGTTGAAAGTTCATTGTTGTACCTATGCTAGAATCTGAATGATAATCACTATAGTGAGTTTGTCGAGAGATGCATGTGATGCTGTGCAATGTAACTACTTGCTGTCCTTGTTGCAATACATTGCATACGCTCCGCTCGTAAGTATATTAGTGCGTGTTGACCTTAAACTATATTTTAGACAGCATTATTCTTATCTGCACATTGCATTTACTCCAAGGACAGTTTCTAATCGTCTATTAGTCTAATAAAATATTTTTGAGTCTAATGATGAAGTGACTGACATCTATGATGCACTGACATGAATATGTGTGTCCAACATGATAATGCCGGATATGCATACACGAGATTTTTAAAAAAGTACAGACATGACACATCATCGATGCGTTGATTAAATTCTTAAAAATTCTTTATTTATATAGTATAAATTTAGTTTTATACTTGTTATTAATTTTTCTTGTTGAAATTTTTTAAACATGGGTATCTGTTTATTACTTGCTAATAACTTTGAATTAACAATATAAAAAATATCTAATATAAAAAGAAAAATAATTACGATAGAGTGTCTGAAAAGTGTCGACATCAACTCGTATCCGACACGCGGACACGTTATCCTACACGCGGACACGTTATCCTAATTAAAGTGTCCATGTTACAAAGACCGACATCTTAATTGTTTTCTATGGGTACACATAGAGCCTGTTTAAGTCCCTCTTTTTTTTTTTTTTGGTCAAAAATGCATGTTGGAATAGTATTTTGATGGAGAATGTGCTCTTAAAAAATAAGAAATTTTTTTGAATTTTCGTGTAATATTATTTTATTGAAGAATGTGTAGTTAAATATAAGAGAGAAAAATGTATTCTGAAAATAATGGGGACCAAATAAGGGCATAATATTTAAAAAACATAGTCGGGTACTAAGACATTTTTTCTTCATGAGGTCTTGCATGTAAACCAAAAAAATTAATAAAATGCAAAATCAGTGCATAATGAAAATAAACAATCTTAAAAATTTACAGCAGAACAATGTAAACATGGTTGTCAGAATCGTATTTTTGTGAATTGTATTGGTGGATTGGATCGTAAATTGTAAGATTATACTAAATATTGATTTAAAATGAAACACAAAAATGAAAATAAAAGTTCTAACAATAAATTAACTAATATTTGTTAATAACTAGCTTAAAACATACAATAAAAAAATTAGCAAAACGTTTTCCTAGTACTTTATAAATGATCACAACAAACTGGTAACAATTAAAATGATTAGAGCTCAAACCCATGAATTGAAAGTACATCTTTTGATTTGGGCTTAATTAAAAGTAAATTAAAATTGAAACATAAGACAAGCCCAATTTTCATACAATCAAGAGTCCTACTCCGTAGCTGGCCGGCCCAATCGCTTTGATTTTACTTGTTTCAAATTTTAGGCCAATTTTAACTGAAGTGTTGGAACTGAAGAATCATATCATTCTATATGATTCTATACGATTGTAACAAAATAGGATTTTGTGTACAAATTTGATCGTTTTTCCTTTTTGGGAACGTATGAATCTACAATCCATATCATGATTTTAAGCATCTCCAATGATGGTTTAAAATTTATATAAATTATGATTTAGATTTTCAAAGTAGCCGAAAACCTCTCCAATGTAGAGCGAAAGAAATGCAAATCATATTTTCAGCATAAAATGTAAAAAATTTTACGTCCTTAGGAGGCAAAATGTGGATTTAAGTCTTCTCATTGGAGTAGAATTATGATTTAGATCTACCAGGGATGTAAATGTGTATTTGGAGATACCAATTTACACTATCATTGGAGATGCTCTTAACAACCGTGGGTGCAAACAAATAAAAGGAAAATATATAAAGTCACAACAAAATAACTACTACTTTAGTATTCCCAAAGTAGAACACAATTTTTTTAAATATCTGATTCTCGATTTGGGTTAATCAGAAAACACAATTTTTAATTGTTTTAGTAATAGCCCCAATCGAGATATTTAAACAATGGCTACACATTTAATTTATTGGAGGAATGTCAATTCCGTGTACTGTAATTGAATTCAAGTAGTATCATACTTGTTATAGAATATCCTTTCTACTCTTAAATATCTAACTTGGCTCTTGTTATCCTTAAATTATCCTAATGCAGGTTGTCTTGGGGACGTTTTAGCATCTTTGGTGCCTGTTTTAGGTTTTAATGCTGTCATGACATCTGAGCATTTTGCATCATTTTTAGTAAGTTTTATACCAGCACACTAGTCTACTATCTATCTGTCTAATGATGGTTTTTGAGTATACGTATATTTGTATTTAATTTGGAAACGTTCCCAGAATTATCTGCAAATTATATTTGGAACATCAATGATGTTCTATGTTATCTCTTCATATCAAACTGTTATAAATGAGCTGTGCTCATTGGATATCCGTAAAGAGGGGTGTTACAGTCCTTGTATGGTTCTAGACTTCTAGTCACTATCATTTTAAATGGGGAGCTTATGATTTAGTGTGGTTCATTGAATTATAACCTCATGCTAATTACTTATTTTTTAGTGTTTATGATCTACGTAGCTTCAAATTCTCTTGGTCAACGGAATACATGTATCTCATTGGTCGCCTTATTGTTGGAAGATTCTATAACTGATGGGGTCAATGAGCCTAGTTATAAGAATATCTTATGCTCCCATCACCCACTCTAACGTTTCTCTTCTCCCTCGCTCAAAAAGAGGCATTATCACATAACATTTCGCTAAGAAATTATTCTTGGCAATTACGTTTGAACTAGACCACATATGCAACTGCAGTTGTAAAAAGGCCCTGATCCACTACTATTCAAGCTCGATATCTGAACTGAGGTACTTTGAGATTGAACCTCTCCTTTGGGTTTAGGTGTTTGACCCATTCATGGTATTTAGAAGGATTCGAATTTCTTTTACTAGAAGCTAAAGAGAATATTTGTGTGATTTTCCGCCAGGGGAAGGGGGTTCAAGAGGTTTTTGAATTGTTTTGATAATCATTAGGGCATGTTTATGTTTATTTGAGTGGCATGAGGTTTCATGCATACTTTTTGGAAAATTATGTGGGCCACTTGTATCAATAAAACTAGAAAGAGAAATATCTACTGGATTAGAAACATTAGCCACCTATAGGACTGATGAATCAACCTCCATTTGTGATCTCCATTTATGTGATTTCATGCAGCAATCTTTTGCCCCTTTTTTTTTCCTGTGGATGGGCAAAGGTAATCTTATGATTGTTCATTTGAAGGAAAATTGTCAGTTCAGGACTAGATACATTTTGCTAAAACTGTGTTTGCCAAAAAATTGCTTTCATCTTTATCTGAGAGTAAGATCCTTAGTTGAATCTTCTTATCACACTTCATTTTATACAGACAAGTTGAAGTTTTGAGTACCTTCTGTTATGAAAGGGCAGTCGAGGCAAAGGATCAAAGTTCAGAGAGGAGGAAATGAAATTTAGATATTATTGTAATTTACAAACATATTGGCATTGCTAGCTTTCCATCAATATTTGTCTGATTATGTGCTGCACCTTACAGGATGCTATGGACAATTTCTCCCGTGTTATCCTTAGTTTCTGGATATCTGCTGTTATTTGACACTGCTCTTTCTGATGATAACATACAGGTCTTTATTATTATCCATGTCGTGGCTCTTGTGTATTATATCAAAGGGATTCTCTTGCCACAAATGTTTAAAGTAGCTGTTACTCTTGTAGTACCCGTTGGCCTGTAAGCTTACTTTTCAAATTATTTTAACTAATATTACGTCACTAGCACAGTAATGGTAATAAGAAACTAAAGCAGCACACATGATGAACTAGAATTGAAGAACTTTAGTTTTTTTTGTACACTCTCATTGGCAACTTGTACTGAGTGGAAAGGCAGCAGTTTCATGTGGAGAAATAATTAAAAGTCAAGTAGGATATTGTGTAGCCATGAGTTTACTTTTTTTTTTTCACTCACTATGCACTCATCAACATTCAGGATAGTTTGTGGGGCTGTGTTAGCTGTACTAATAGCTTTGGTAGCTTCTAGCCCTACCAAAGGATGGAGTGGAAGAAGTTTGAGCCTGCTTGATCCGTAAGTTCTTCCTTGCAATTGCTTTATTATATAATATGGTGCTTTGTCATTTGCTATGTCAATATGTGCTTTGCAATCAAAATATATTCATTTCCAATCTCCATGAGAAGGTTTTACTGTGTAAATTTGATCTACCACTTTTGATGCACTTGATACATTGCATTTTGTTCAGTTCAACTTCAACTCGTATGTTTCAATTGCTTGATCCTCGGTTGTGCATGATGCAAAACTTGACCCCGACGGAGAGAGGGAGCCTAACGTAAATTGACATCCTAGGTTCTCTTTTATAGAGCAAGAATATAAACTCAAGGGGACTGCTATTCCTTTTTTTTCCCCCCTTTAATGCACACTTGGCTCCTTCGAGTTTAACTCTTTCCAAGTTAACTGATTGTCGTCTCCAATAAATGAAATTGACTTGGAGTGTAGTGGCTAAGCCAAAGCCAAGTTGTTATTGCAAGTTTGCAATCCAGTTGGAGCATCCTGCTAGCCTCATATGCGACAACTGCCAATGCTTTGTTGTGTTCGGCTATTTCATGAGTTAACCTCTTCTTCATGCAATTCAACCTCTTGTGCTTTTCTTTTTTGTTCTACTGGGTTGCTTTTGTGGGTCTTCAATCGGCAGTCAGTTGCTGTTTAACGGATTTTCTTTGTTTCTACAAAACTGAAACTATTATTTTTTCTTTTGAATTCCAAATGAATAGTAATGGAGGTGAATAGTAAAAAAATATGAGAACAAAACTTTCGTGGGAATACAGTCACGAAAAGGAGTAGGCCTTGATACCAAATTGACACATGATGGAAAAATAGAATGAAGGAGAGGAGAGAAATAGAGAGGAGAGAACAAGAAAAGAGAAGGAGAAGAGAAATAAGAAGTGAAGACGAGACTGAAGGAAAGAAAATTAGAGAAGAGAGAAGAAGAATTTCGGATGAGGAAAATCTCAATATATCACCATTGTAAATTGAAATCTATATCTCTCTATAGAGCGAGAATCTAAACTCAAGGAGACTTCTAATAAGCTTCAGACTTTCCAAAATATTAGAACTATCCAATCCAACCTTATCAACAAAATCCTAGTTTATTAAACAAAAAAAAAAAATTTTAAATAAACTCTATTGCTAATCGTATATCTCCTAGATTATTCCCCGTCACTGTAATAATGGAATACATAAGGATGGTTTTGTTATCAGTGTGCTTGGCTGATGGCTTTAGTTAAGCATAATCGTCTAATTTTATTGAGTAATAACTCTGGACCTTGAGTGCCAAGCATTTGGTTGTCTTTCTAAGCTTTGGAAATTACCATAGTTCTGGCTGGATAACTTGCTCACTTGCATATATTGTTATTCAATGGGTCATTAGCTGTAAATGATGCTCGGACTTAGTTACGGGTATTGGGTATATATTTAAGTATCGGATCTTTTATTTTTTAAAATGTAGGATACGGAGACATGTCTTAAAAGAGTCCAAATTTCGAATATGGATACATGGGTACGTCTTTCAAACTTCAATTTTTTACTAATCGAAGATGTCATTTTGAACAGACGAAAATCAATTATTCACAAAGACGGAAATGAGTATTGAATAAAGGGTTAAGAAGAATAAAATAGAATTTTACTTTTCTAATCCAAGATATCATTTTGAATAGACCAAAATTAATTATTCACAGTGAAGTAAATTGATATTTAATAAGATGTTAAGACGAATAAAATAGAATTTTGAGATTTAGTTTTCAATTATGGGAATTACTAAATGTTATATAAAATAGAAAATGAGGGGTTTGATTGCAATTTGAACTTAGTGGAACACTAAGTAGTGCTATATGGAACCCATTTTCATTTTATACAAACAAAACTCTAAACCTCTGATACAGAGAGAAGAGAAAAAAGAATAAAATGGAAAGAAAAAAGAAAGAAGAAGAAAAAGGAAAAACTAAGCGCCGCCACCTTTCTCCACCATCTCAATGATGACGCTAGGTTTATAGAGAGCAGAAACGAGAAAGAAGAAAAGGGAAAGAAAAGGAAAAGAAAAAGAAAAGAAAAAAAGAAAAAGAAGAAGAAGCAAAAATCATGAAGTGTCTGGTTGGAACTTGGAGGATCTGACACATATCCTATACCCATACCCATGTCATGTCGTATCTGATATGGGTACTCCGACTATTTTGAATAGTCCGAGCATGCTGTAATATATCTTAGATATTTTAGCATCTTCCTTGTTTCCTACTCTAATAAGGCTGCATTAATTGTCAAGCTGGAAAATATCTAATCTCTTAGTATTCCAGTCCCGTAGATTGACTGTAAACTTGAAGTTGAGGAAAATCTATACGACACATTTACGCTTTGGATCTCTAATCAATTTCTTACTAGTCCATATTTTTCCTTGTTCTTTTTCCAAGTATGTTAGATGCTGAGGGGAAATAACATGTGATACTTTGATCTTCTTTTCTTTGTATTATCTTCTTAGAATGTGTGAATCTTCAGAATCCCCAATAGTGAAGATCAGCTTAATAGTAATACACAGTGTTTCCTATCCTGTATATTTATAGTTATGAGCTTGGCAGTATTTCTGACGTATTTTTCTTTTTTCCCTCCTTTCCTTTATTCCTGAACTGAGGCAGAACATATGCAAGCAAGAATATACCAATTATTGCCAGTGTTAGCAAGCATCAACCCCCTACATGGCCATCTTACTTTATGGACATTAATGTCTTGGCATTTTTGATTCCAGCTGGCATTATTGTAAGTTCTCAATATTCATTCAAGTTTGATAGGATTGAAGGATCTGGATTGGATTGTTATCCACCTGTCTAATATTTGCTGTTAATTTTTCGGTTGGAATTTGCAGGTGTGCTTTTTGCCACTATCTGATGCAAGCTCTTTCGCAGTTCTTTATATAGCTACATCAGTATATTTTTCTGGTGTCATGGTATGGATTATTAGAAACTTGCCTGCATGTGAAATTTTCGGGTGTATCACAAAATTCCCCAGTCAATGTTAGTAATCTATTCTTTGTATTGTTGGTGATAGATTTTAATTATTAATTTAATTTATTTTGGACAAATTCTTATCATATCCATTAAGGCAGGGGATACTGGTAATGTTATGCAAAATGATGTGGTAAAGACTGAGAAAAGTGAAGGCTCATTGAAGGAACGGCCTTCATGAAAAAACAAGAAGGAAAAGGACAATATGGAAATGGTTTCTGTTTTACCTCCCATTGAAAAGAGGCTTTTGGTTTTACCGTTGGAGGCGTCAGTTATCTCTATTTTCTTACTTGTCTTGCTGGGCGCCTTTTATGTGGTATGCATTCTTATATGATTTTTATGCTGATTAAATCAAGATATCGTGTTTATGTGAACTCCTTATGTCCTCTAAAGACTACATGCCTATTGTGCTTTAACCTTTCTACTTTCATCCTTTTTTTTTTCCTTTTTCCATATTTGTTTAATATGTGCTAATATGACCTTTGTGATTAGTGATTAATAGAAGTTTATTTCATCATGTGATGATTTTCATGTTCTTGAAGTGTTTAAGCTTCTAAGGAAAAGAAAATACGAATACAATTTCTTAAGGTTGACCTCATTGTTCCACTAATAATAGAACTCGGAGCTTTGAGAATCTTTAACTTATGCAAGGAAGAAACTTTCAATAGCTTCAGCATTCTTGTAAGACAAAATTAAATTGCATTAGAAGCTTAACTAGCTATTTTCAATTTATTTGGAGCAAAAACAAATAAGATGTTGGCTTTAGCAAGTGCTACCGTTGCTATTGCAATACGATTGAAATATTTAAACCTCTGTCGCATGCAATATGTATAAACGAAAATGAAAACAAGGTTTTACAAGAGCATGCTGATGCTGAAACCTATCTGATTGCTGTTCCACCAGTGCTATATGCAGTGTTGATCCTGAGTACCCATTCTTGGAAATGATTTTTAACATCTGTGGAATATGAGAGGCTGTGCCTTCTGTAGATCTCATATGCCTTTGAATATAAATTAGTGGTTATTTGATGGGAGGTGTATTATTATCTATCATAAGGGTTTGAACTTAGGGGTATTTTGCGCTTCAATTCTGTGTTGTAGTTTGCAATTTGTTATTATATGGAAACTTGGTTCTAATACTTGACAGTTGACATGTTGACTTGTGTGGTAATTGTGTCTGCTGTCTCATCTGTTTCAACCTCTGGTTTCTCTAGTTCTAACCTTCCAGCTGTTAAGTTTAAATTGAGATGCATTGCCATTGTCTGAAGTGAACACATTCCCTTTCTATGAATATCGTCTCTTGATAATCTCATATATAAAAGCTTTCAAGTGCTAATTAATTTGACTATTGGTATTGAAATTAAAAGTCATATTTGCTAGTGTTTTGTCTCCTACTTTTTTCTTTGGTTCCTGTCTTGTCTAATCTCATTAAAAACTTTTTTTTTTGTTTTGTTTAGGTTCATTGTGTATGGGCTGCGGCAGAGGCTTATTCAGCACCCTCCATTGTGCTAACTTCTCGATCTCACGATGGCCTTCATGTTTTCAACGATTTTAGAGAGGCTTATGATTGGTTGCGCCATAACACTAAGGTGGACGATAAAGCAAGTTCTTGTCCCCCCTATTCTTTATTAACTACATTCTTGTTGTATATGTGGCTCATATGGAATGGAACATAAGTTTACTGGATCAAAATGGCCGATGTTGCTCCGCTCCTGCACGGTTTGTTTGTCAGAGACACTGAATAGATTGGGGGTGTGGGGGCGTACATGTGTATTTTTTTTGTATGTGCCCTAAAGTTCTATACGGGCTTGAACTTGGGCTTGAGTTAGTATAAATATTAATGATGTAACCCCTATTATTCATATCAAATAAAATTTTTCGCTTCGCTCCTCGTGTTGATTTATCTATTTCACTCCTCTATTATTTTGCTCTTAAAATCCAACAATTCTTCATTAACTATAGTTTTTAATAATGAATGTATTGTGGTTAGCTGAAATCAATTCTTCATCACATTAGGTAATAGTTCTAAAATAATTGTTGTCATTATTGGAGGTTTCAGTGATATTACATCTGAAATTATTCCTGTCCAAAGAGACTTTGAAGTGGTGTATCCTACAAATGAACCTCTATCCATCAATTTATCTGTCTGGGGGTGAGAAAAAGAGTGCCGATCTCCTTTTTCCTCCCATACTTCTCGTCCAAGTATGAGTAGTTTGTGTCAGCTTTAAAAAAATATTGCTTCTATTACGACAATTATTATAAGAAGAAGATGGTGTTGAAACTCCCTGTAGATGTACCTCTTCAGTACAGGTCTATGTTACTCATGAAACATGAGTATCACACACTCAATACTTGGACAAGCCTGTGGAACGAAGTCAGTTCTTTTGCAACAGTCAGTAATTTAGAAAGTGAATGAGATGTGTACTTCTTTCTATAACAGTAAGTAATTTAGTCAGTTCTATAACCATTTCAAATATATGGTTGTGAACATGTATGGTTTTGATAAAGGTTAGAAAGAATGGGTTCTTATGGAGCTTTCAAGATTGGCTTGTGCGGTGGTGAAATTTAGTCCAGTCCTTGGAGAATGAAGTTCATGTATGTTTTAAAAGTGAAAGGAGAAAAGGTCTCCCTACATAGAAATATTGATATATAAATACAAAAAAATTGTAATATTGAGTATAGGAATGACTGGTAGTGATGCCTAAAACTAAATATTTACATGGAAAAGAGTGGAGGTTAGAAGTGGACATTTTTAAAAGGGCTTGTTTAATTATTATTACATTTTGAGGATGAAATAGGAGTTCGAAAAGGAATTTGAGAACATGAAGGATGGCCATGCTTCTCCTTGCCTTTGTCGAATTCTGGCCCTGCATTGGCTAAGTCATGGTTGACCTGTGCAACACATTATGCCTATCATTGTATACTTGCTTAATAAGCACACAACACATGCGCACAAAAACACTAACCTCCCTAGCTCCCTGCAAGATTAACCCGCTTTTTGTTTCTGCATGAGTGTAGAGATAATTGCATGTGTGCAACTTTCTTCAAGCCAAGATGACATCTTTGATTAGGATATTAAAGTCAGTAGTATTCTAAAAGTTTGCTGATTTTGTCCAGGTTGCATCTTGGTGGGACTATGGTTACCAAACAACTGCCATGGCAAACAGCACGGTTATCGTTGACAATAATACCTGGAACAACACACATATTGCGACTGTTGGTACTGCCATGTCCTCTCGTGAGAAAGCAGCTTGGGAAAATTTCAATTCATTGGATGTAAAATATGTTCTTGTTGTTTTTGGAGGTTGGTTCTGCAATTTTATTTTATGGGCAATTTTGCTGAGTAGAGAACACATTCTATCGACTGACTTTTCATTTCAGATTTTGTTGGGTACTCTAGTGACGACATTAACAAGTTCCTTTGGATGGTTCGGATAGGAGGTGTTGTATTCCCTCACATTTAGGAGCCTGATTATTTGGTGAGTAATGGATTCTACAATGCTGTTCCTAGAGTACCATTAAACCACATTTTGAGATTTTTTTCCCCTTTCTTTGGTCACCCTCTATTTGCTGCCTGGCTTTCTTCCTTTCTTCCTACGTACCTATCTCCCTGTCGAATCCCCAGAACTACATGGGTGTCACACTGTGTGAAAGATTCTTATTTTTTATTTGACTATTACAATTTACACATTACAAATGATTTGGCTGTTGACTTGATATCCAATATAACTGAATTGAAAGTGATTTTCTTTGAGTTACTTAAGAAAAATGCATTCCTGATTGAACTCAACTTCTAATTTAATTCTGTTGTCATGCTGTCTGAAAGAGAGATGGTCAATACCGGATTGATTATCAAGCCACTCCTACCATGTTGAAGTGTCTCATGTACAAACTTTCATATTACAGGTGCAATTTTGTTTGGATCAAGGTGCTTATATCCAGTCGTAAATATCTTTCTATTCCCTGAATTAATCACGTTTTCTTATTGCAGATTTGTGGAGTCAGATGGCAAAGGCTTTGATAGGGTGAGACGTTCTGAAATTGGGAAGAAATATTTCAAACTTACCCATTTTGAAGAGGTAAGACTTTTAGAATAAATTCTTCATTTCTGAAAGCGTCATAGTTTTCAAACATACTCATTTTGAAGAGGTAAGAATGAACATAAAATCTTCATTTCCGGACGATCAGACACTGGGAGACAGATAACTTGCCACTACTCAATTAGGCTTTTTAGCAAGTAATGCTGATATTTTTGACTTACAACAGATCCATGTAGATCATGATATCTAATGTGTTGGCTCTTTGTTCAACTACATCTTTACTTGTCCACTTTGTAGCACGGACACTTCAATTATGGTAGAATGTCTGCGTCGGACACGTGTCGGATATCGAAACCTTATTGGTCATTTTTTTTTTATTAGAAATATTATATATTTTTAACTCAAAGTTATATTAAATAACAAAAAGGTACTCATATTTAAAAGATTTCAATAAGAAAAAGCAATAACTAGTATAAAATTAAATTTATACTATAAAAATGAAGAATTTTAAATAATTTAAACAACGTGTCGACTGCCTATTCGTGTCGGACATACGTGTCGTCGTCGGTGCATCATAGTTTGTCCATCATAGAAAGAAAATAAGAGTTTATACATGTGCCCTTGCAGATCTGTAAACATAAGTGGTGCTCATAGTGTCTATATTTAGCATTCCAAGGCTTGATAGTTAATTATTTACTATATTTTTCGCGTCTTCCTTAATTGCTTTAACCTCAGTATAGCCATCAATTAAACCGACAGCTTCAAAATTGCAAGAGACAAGCACTCTAAACAGGTCTTTATTAAATTTCATTATGTCAAATGAAGTTTGATCCATAAGTTTGTGAGGAATATTTAGCCCAACTTCTACAAAGATGTGAAATGAGGATGGATAATTCCATCGCATCTCCTTTTTTTGATTTGTACTATTCACACAGTCAATGACGATGACAATTGACATTTTTGTTTATCGTACATTATGCATTCTCCATTGAGGCCCAAGGCTAATATTTTATTATATTGTGTTGTGTTGGACGTGGAGACGAGACTTCATCAGGAGTTTTCACTGCAGCAGTGCTGTTGAAACTCTGTTTTTATACTTAGATATAAGTTGAATGATTAATTCTTTTGAAGCATTCATGGTTGTGATATTTTGCTTTTGCGGTGTCCATTTTGTAGGTATTCACCACTCACCACTGGATGGTCCGGATATGCAAATTGAAACCTCCACAGAACAGAATCTGTGGGAAGATAAAGAAAGCTAAATCGTTGTGTATAAGTTATATTTCATCTTTTTTCTTTAATAGCATGGATATCATAAAACCTCTCCTATGTCATTGACTTGTACCTACCTTTTCGTAGAAAGCAAGCTCAAAAAGAAGTGGAACCCTAAGGAAGAATCCTTGGCATTAACTAGAACGTTGTGGCACTCATTGATATCGGATCTTCTGTAACAAAAAGGTATTTGCATGATGAGCCTCATTATGGAGACATGCGAAAGAACTTGGTCCATATCTTTAGAGATTGATAAAAAAGACGCAAAAATATTTTGCAATACCTTCTATTCTTGTAGTTTTACATCCGCATCAATGTTCGATAGGTTACTGGCAGAGTAGCTTCAAGACAATTTTGGTCTTGCTTTCGAGGTTGTTAACTTAAGAGAAATCACACACACACACACACATCACATCATCATTATGCGTTATTTCAATAGTAATAGATTTTTTGTCTGCAAGTTTTTTGCTGAGTATTCCAAATTTTCCTAGCCAGATTTACAGTGTTCCAATTTTACTCTTCCCAGTTTATTCATATCAACTTTTCCTTATATTCTACCCTTTGGTGATGGTACTGGGATAAGTTGGCGATAGAACTGTGAATGAGGAATGTTTATAATTCTTTTTACAAGATTAGTTGTGCTTGTTTATTTTTAAGGTTAATTGTAGGTGATTTTGCTGTTGCATAAACTTGAACTTAGCCAAGCGATTGATGCTAATTTTGATCCGAGTACTGAAAACATTTTGGAAGAAACGAATTTTTAGTTTGCTTGAATTTTCGATTGTTATGTTTTTTAATTTTCTCACGTCTCTTCCAGATTGTTACATTTTGCATACATCACATGGAGGAAAAGAACCCGGATTTTATAGCAAGTTATCATTTTAAGAATCTCTCTAGTCTTGGTTCTATCAACTATGACCAGCTTGAGATTATAACTTGCAATGAATAATATTATTCTATTACTTATGCATACTCTGATACTCTGATATGCCAAGAAGGCAACCTTAACATTAATACAATCATACAAATGATAATTTGCTGGATTATCCATAGTTGAATGTCTAATTGCCATCTTAATAAGCTCAGAGACTTCAGTTTACCACTCTACAATCCTTTCTAACCTCCTGGCCTCCTGTGATGCTGCTCATCTTGATCATAGAATTAACGAAAGCTGTGTTAAAAACTTTCTTCGAGCTTGCATACTTTGAAACCAAATCTTTTGTCTTTGGAATTGTGAGAAGAGCCTGATCCGAAGAGAATAGGCTCTTCTTCTGGAGTATAAGCTTGTAGTAGGTGTTATCGAAAGTTGTTGATGAAGGATCCATGATGGTACCCGCATTCTTTGCCCTATTTTTAATGGGGCAAATGCTTTTCAAGCTTGCTGCTAAGGATGGATGAAGGGTTGGGTCAATGTCGTGGGTCGAGTTGAAGTTGTGGATTCTATTCTGGAAGGATGAACAGTGGGAGAAACCCAGAGTATGCCCACCTGCAACAGGAAGTTTGTTGTTCCCTTTTAAGTTTCTGTTTTTTAGTAGCTTGCATTAGAGAGGTAAGAGTTGGTAATAGGACTTTTACCTGAAAGAGCCACAAGGTCTTCCATGGATAGACCTCTTTGAGAAAAGCTCTGTTGTAGTTGAGAAATGTTGAAGGTTGGAGCTGGCAACTGCCTAGTTTCACTGGCCTTCGATGTTCGTCCATCTTTTCGTCCTTTAGGAACATCCCATGTTGGCCCTCCAGTCAGCACAACTGCATCTCTAGCCGCTAAAGCCAATATATCAGCACAAGAGACAATTCCAGGGCATTTAGCTTCAACTGCTGTCTTTGCAATTTCAATTACATGAAATGCATGCAATGAAACATTTGGAGGTCCATCCTTTTCTGCTTTGTTTCCCCCTTTTGAGTTCAGCAACACAGACCCATCACACCCCTTTAACAAATCAAATAATAGTAAGTTAGCCCAGAAAAAAAGAAAGATAAAAAGAAAAAAAAACCCATAACAGTTAAAAATACTTGATTACCCTTATAAAACAGTCATGGAAATGCATTCTGAGCAGTGCTGCAGGGACAGTTTTGTCTTTCATGGTTGCTTCCCTTACAACTTGTGCAATAACATATTCAACATCAGGGCAAGTTTTGGTGTAGTAATTTAAACTCAAAGCATTTCCTTGTGAAAAGGCAGAGAAAAATAATGGTAACAGTGCTAAAATGGAAGCCATAGGATTGAGGATAGAAAATTTTAAAAATTGGTGATGATTAAAGAAAGGTGCATGAGCATGGCTTTTTATAGGGATTTTGTGGAAAAGTAAGAGACATTATTATTACAAATTTGTTATGATCAGTTGTAATAGTAAACATATTTGGTTGGCTGGCTGGCTGCCTGTTTGCTGAAGAAGTGTTTTCTAAGCAATCCTCTTTCAAAAGGAAAACAAAAAAAAAAAAAAACATGAATAACCGGTCATCTCACATTGGCTTAAAATTATCTTTATCGCGTGCATATATAATAAATACCTACATTTGGGTGAAACTAACAAATTTAAAAGTTCATATTCCTAGAACGTATTTACTATTTAAACTTAATTTTTCACATTCATGCAGTGACGGAGCTAGAATTTCACGGAGTGGCAAAATATATATGTCTTGTGTATATCTTAGAAAAAAAAAAAAGTCAAAATCTCTTCGTAGATTTCTAGAAAATTTCGAAATGTTGTTGGAGCAGTCGCTAACCCTTGCATCTAGCTTCACGTACGGACCTCAATATGTTATATCAAAATTATGAAACGTGTAGAATTTTCATAAATAGGTAACAATGAAACTTTTGCTTGCTCTTGTAGCACGTGACTATATATTCCAATTTTCACTGCTCGACTAAACGCTTAAATTATTAAATTAGTAATATAATCTTTTTAACAGTTGTGATATATATAATGAATCCTTTTAACATTTATATAATAGTCGCTATAATAGAATTCAAAATAGTATAGATTTCAAGTTCAGACTAATAAACTGTTTTACCTCACTTAAATCAGTGAACAAGAAAAAGAAAAGTTTCAACATTGCTGCTCCATTTTTTCGAAAGTGGTTGGAGTGTTGCATCAATTTGTTATTTATATTAGTTACAGATTACAAATTAAGTTTCATTTTTCTTGGTCCACGTTAAGAATCTTTTCGTTACAAGTTTACAAGTAAATAAGTTTTAAAAAGGATATTTGTATAGATTATATTTGAAAATAAGTCACTTATTTATAGTAGTAGTTACTTATAATAGTAATATTTTTATTTTAAAGTAAGCAACAACATATGTGGAAGAATATACAAGATGGTAGTTTTTCTACCAAATTTGCTGGGGGAGTTGGGAGCTTGTTCGCTCAGACGGCGCGTGGGAAATACAAATCCCTATATCATGTCTCCGTGGAGCCTAAAAAACACACCAGACTACGATGGTGCTTAAAAAATGGAAATAACATATTTAACATCATCGAAAGTAAACGTCAATAAGAAAGTAACCATTATTTATTTTTAAGATTAGCCTTGACTAGGTTTTAGCTTTTGTATTTATAATGTAGGATCACGTAATGAATTGATAACTTCTCTCTCCTTTTCAATTTATGGATTGATAGCTTTATATCCATTATTTTGATGTGATTGGTTATTAGAATATTAAGTTTAATCAACTATTATTGTTTTTAGTCACATGATCAAATATGAGATGATTACTTACATCATATCATAGGCAAAGTTGAGACATAAATAGTTAAGTTCAACACGAATATTATTTGCCTTCAAGAATCATTTGGAACTTTGTAATATCGTACTTATGCTACATTGACACCTCGTGAGCCCGACCATGTCATGGCCACCGACAAACAAATGTAACGGTTAATTTAATAGCAACTCGTCAATTATAGTATTAGTATTTAGCCCTTGTTTGTTTTAGTTAAGAATTAGATTTTTAGAAGATTTCAATAAAATTTAATGAAACATATTAGTAAAAAATTTATAAATATTGTAGGTCTCATAAAATGTGGTTGAAAATAAAATTTTAAAAAATGAGTATTGAAAAATGAAAACCTAACAGGTAGGATTATGAAAGTCAACAAGCTGAACACTTTCCCACACCAACTTGAACCAACAAATATTTGCTAAACATGCACTGAGTATAGCGATCCCAAATGTTAAAAGGGATATGGCATGCTATAGTCCCAACCTTAAGTTGTAGAATAGATGCACAATCATCCAAGCACGGTGCCTCTCGTGCCCATTTCTTCTTTCTATATAAATAATGAGTCAGTATTTGATGCAATAATTTTGTGGAAAAAATTATTAAAAGATTAATATAGTAGTAAAAATCCTCCTTTATACGAGCTTAGAATCGACTTATGAATTATGATACATAGAGTTAAAATCATACATGAAAAATATTTCATATACAACTTTTATACAAAAATTTGATGGTACAAATAAAATAAATAGAATATCTCTTTCTTTATCCGAGTTGGGGGACCATGTTACGTATTCATCGAAATACATTAAAGTTTCATTTCAAATAAAACGTGGCCCTCAAGATAGGAATGAAAACTTCATTGGCTATGTCTTCATTGAAAATTACATTGAAGAACCTGAATTACCTTGGGATGACACATCCATTTCGAAGTGATTAAGGGTGAAAATTTTGGATGCAACCATAGTATTTACATATAAAAAAAATATAAATTTCATATCCAATAAAATAATATAGAAGAATGAATTCAAAATCAAATAAAATCACCAGCTGCTGCTGCAAAAGCAACAATAATTTACCGGCTCATGAGCAAACTAGCACGTGCTGATGAGCGACTCACATGAGAAAAGTGTAGCTCGACTTGTATTTGGGATGAGTCAAGCCGAGTTAACGAGCTGACGAATATGACTAATCCCACTTAACATCCATACAACATACTACACACAGTGGCGGACCCAACAACAAAGTTCAACATGGGCAGACCAACTGTTGATCCGATAGGACAAGAAACCTTCGAATGTTCTCCATCCTTCTTTATAGTAACTCTTCCGCTTCTGCTATTGCTTTATCCTGCAAATTGATTACCAGATTCAGTACAGACCCAAATCATATAATATTACAATGCAACAGTCACAAAATCACACTGGGACTCCATATACTTCCTTATTATAGACCTCGAAGACGACAGATATGCCAATTATCTTATGTCGACCTTTTTTAGCAACATATCGAACTTTGATTGACAAGAAAGGTGAGTTGACTGTGAGGGTAGAAGACACACATGAGATCTTTAATTTACATAATCCACCCAAACAACCATTAGTCCTGAAGGAGACCAAATATGTTGCTGAAAAAATTCATCAAAGGTGGAATGAGACAAAATCTAAACGTATAGGGAGCCTTGTTAAAGAGAAGAATAGAGAGCTAAAGGTCTGGAGGGTAAAAAGAGGATGTAAAGCTAGAAATTATAATGACTGTAAGGCTGCAAGACTCCAACATGAATCACCATGATCAGTCCCTCAATACAGTCTAGCTAAAGACTATAAATTAAGTGCTTGCTGAAAAGCAACCCAATTATCTAACTCTTTTATTTATTTTACTTTTTGTATTGCATTGCATGTAGTGTTATTCTCGATTTATAGCTTACATTGGTTATAGGCACATTTAAATTCAGTTTGGGGACCATTTTCATCATTGGAACTTAGCCTAGTTTAAGAAAAAAATTAATTAAGTCAAAATGAGTTTTCTTTTTATTCTTTTGATTGTTTTCTTCCCCTCTTGATATGTACCATGAATATAAAAAATGGAAGGAGCTTAGCAAAATACAAGTTGGAATAAATTGACAAATAGTTCCTCACACATTCAATGACAAATTTTGGGGAGTACCTTCTTTCTTTTCTTCCCCATCCCCTTATATGATTACTTATATTTTATGACATCGAGGACGATGTCAATTTTAAATTAGGGGGTCAGAAAAACTTTGAATTTTTATTCTTCTTGTATTTTTAAGCGTTTGCGTATTTGCTTTTCGTTATTATTTTAGTATATAATAGGAAAAAAATTGAAAATTTTGAAAAAAAAAAAATTCAAAATAATAATAATAA
>CAIGRB010157634.1:24541-41223 GCA_903798255.1 Fraxinus quadrangulata
ACACACACACACACACGTCAGTTTTGCATTAAAAGAGTGGATATTGATTTTGTATTGTGACTTTGAAACAGTTTGTAGATTTAGTACTGTAATTTCAAAATTTGAGGTAAAAGCTAGATTATCTAATCAAATATTTTTGCATGTTTGTATGTTTGTTGTTATTTAGATTATATCTTTGTTTAAGGGCAAACAAATGTTTAAGTTTGAGAGTATTTGATAAGTGTATTTTATACACTTATTCGGGGTCCTAAAATATCAATATTTGGTAGTTTTTCAGACAAAATATATCTTAAATTATTGTATTTTATGTTATATATGTAAAACTCAATTGTAGAACGAGGAATTGGAAGAAACAAAAGAAAAATCAAGGAAAAATGTTAGGAGACAATTGGATGGAAATAGAACTAAAAAGGAATTAAATATGGTCAAAATATTATCAAAATCAATTTTCAATTGCACAAGTTATATTTCAGATTTTTAGTCGAATATTGAGACATATTTTTGGCATAATAAATGTTCGAATTGAAAATATTCTATTTAAAAAAATTATAACCATTTGAATTAGCTTTCCAACTCACTTTAAATCGCCATAATTGGATATCGGGAGAGATAGTTATGGCCAAAATACTGACTGCTATGTAGAGATAAAAAATCTGCGCGTGAATGAAACTTTCCTTATTCGATTGGAACTCTTTTGAAAATCAATTTGAACGTGACTTTCAACCAATTAATTACTCCTTCAAATACCTAACATCAGAACTCATATTAGAGGAATCTCTTATACATATTATCCTCCAATACTCATCAATTTCATCATCAAAGGAGGAAAATTCATAGTTTTTGTGAGAGAATTGAATGAGGCTTGCAAGAATTCAATCAAATGAAGATCCAAACTTCATTTTTTGGGCAAAGAAGAGAAGGTGTAAGTGGAGATTTATCAAGAAACTATTGAAGAAATTCAAGATTTCAAGATTCATCTTCATCTTCTCAATTTATCAAAAATCCGGGTTATGTCTTTTCACTTAAATATGAATTCTTGTAATTTCGATATGTATATTTCTAGGATAAGATGGACCATTCTTATGATATTTTTAGTTTTTATTTAATTATTTTGACTTTAATTTAATTTAATTTGATTTGTCAATTTCTGTTATCGTTTTTATCGTTCTTTACAATTGCTTAATCACCAATTAAATTGTTAGTTGATCTTATTGTTATCGAGATAGAAAATGAAGTTTAAACACAATATAATAAACATTATAATGTTCGATAGAGATATAGATATACCTCTATTCTTTATATGGTTTTAATAGGTGTTCTATCACTTGTTAATGCATTTATTATATTTGCATCTTTTATCGAGAGATAGAAGGGTCACATGAGAGGAATATTTGATTGTTATCGAGAGATGCTTTCAATTAAATTAGGAACATTGACCAATATGAATGATTTCAATTTGTCACTTTAATTGTTACACTAAAAATAGAATAATAAGAGGGATTCGACATCTTAACAATGCATCTTACATACTTGAAAAACACATTTACTTACTTTCATTAGTGATAATTTAGGTATTAGTATAGAAGAAATAACAAAATTTGTTTGTTATTTGTTTAAAGTTGTAATTAATTTTAACTCGGTCAAATATATAATTCTCGTGGGTTCGACATGATAATTTAGGTATTAGTATAGAAAAAATCACAAAATTTGTTTTCTATTCGATTAAAGTTGTAATTAATTTTAACTCGGTCAAACACATAGTCTTTGTGGGTTCTACACTCTATTCATCATTATATTACTTGACCACGATCCCGTGCACTTGCGAATTTTTAAAGGATCAAATTTTTTACTCTGTATATAGAGTTTAATTACACTTTAAATACCATATTTTAAATTCACATTTTGCAGGGCAACAACGAATAGTATTGGACAATGGGCGAAAGTTGGGTCCAACAATATCGCTTGAGTGAAGAAGGGAAATGTCGCTTGAAAATATCTTTCGTCGAGTGCACGATCATGACAAGACTCGTGAAAGAAACCCCGACTAACTTTGTGCCAATAGCTGCGGCAAGACACGGAGGGATGAAAATGGCTTTTTACTTGCCACATCCTGTGGTTACCTTCAGCAATTATCCAACATTCCTGGCCCATCAAGAACTTTACCTCTTTACTTCAATTTACATGATTTTTTCCATGTTGGAATGAATGGCATACAATCTACAAGGTAGACATTATTTCCCAATAGAAAAAAAGGAATACGAGTCATATGGAACATGAACGTGACTCCTTAAAAAGACAAGGTCGTGGGTGGACAAAAGGCCCCACTTGGAGAGTTGGGATCTTAGTAGTAAATGCAAAGGTTGTAATAAGCCGATTCATATACGAAAGATAATCAACTAGTTTAGTTCTGATTTGAGTAGTTGCATAATAGGGAATACATTAACCTTGGAAATCAGGGCCACATATTAATTAGTCATCACTTTAGCAAGAAATTCATCCGTTTTGATTTTTATTGATTTTCGAGTATCTGGTCATGGTTTATGACATGGTAAATGTCATGATCAATATATGTGTCCTTGGATTTCTTGTTTGGGCTCATCATATTTACTGTAGGCTTAGAAGTTTCGTAGAAACACTTTTTTCTTCCATATTTTGGACCGTAGCTCCATCGAAAAATATAATACCGTTGAAACATAGAGGAATTGAAATCTTATATCAAAATACTATGTATAGATGGTATAAACGGTCTAAACAAGAATTCTTGATACAACCTTTATTTTACAATCTTGCTACATGTTCATTAACTTTGACATAATTGAAGACATTCTTGTGGGTTGGCAGTTTTTTTTACATTGATTTTAACAATACTTTAAACAATCAATGATACAAATTTTAATAACTCACACAATGTCAACAACAATGTCATCTAGGAATATACATCTAGATTAATTCTTTATTTTATTTCAGTCCAACTCGATTTAAAGTGACAAAAGGGTTAGGGTGCGGTGCCTATTCATTCTTAACTTAATAGGGCAAAGGGTAATTCATAATCGAGTGCAACACTAGGATCAGTAGCTCAGCTACACTACTACTATCCGTGAGATAGAAGTAGGGTTCGCTTACCTTAGAGTTTGTGATGATTTCTACTAGGTAATCTAGTATTCTTATGCATTAAGATAAAAATCAAGTATGAACTTAAAAGTTACATCATCTAAAGCATCAGCCTATATTTGAGGCCCAAAAAAGAAAAAAGCTCGCTCGAACCTCACGAGTGAATGCTATGAATGTGCAAGATGATTTATAAAATATGATATAAAGTATTAAGGCATACCCCACAGCAAATGGTGAAGGACCTACAAGATTGTCCTTTACTGCAAGAGTAATAAAATAAAAGATTGTCCTTTACTGCAAACAATGGAAGGATGACTCTTGTATCGAGATATCATGCCAACAATGTCATTATAAATAGTTAAACCTATAAGATGTTTTGCATACTATATTTCTAATTAGTGATCATTCATTATTTTTTTTCTTTGAAGGATTTTTTGTATAAGAGTTATAAAAAATTATTATATCAATTTCCTAAACTTTAACATAAATAAATAGTGCTTCACTTAGTTCTTCTAACATTGTAAAAACAAATAAAAATAAAAATTGGTATATTTTAATTAACAAAATTGTTCAATGAATAAAATACTAAAACGAACAATTAAAATAATTTTTGAATGCATCTAGTGTATCATCCTTATGATTTAAAAGATAGAGATACATATTTCTTAAATGATCATCTATGAATGAGATAAAATATTTCTGACTATTTAGACAAGGAGTAGAAAAAGATTTACAAATAACTGTGTGAATAATCTGAAGAATGTCTGAACTCCTTTTAACACATTTAGTGGCATTGTTTGTGTGCTTTTTCCTTTATGCAGTCAATACAAGTCCCAAAATCAGTAAAATCAACAGTTGGTAAGATTCTATCATTTACTAATCTTTTGAGTCTCTCTATGGAGATATGTCCCAATTTCCTGTACAATAACTTATGAGAGTTTTCTTTAACAATACAACGCTTATTGCCAATACCATTACCATGCAGTTTGAATTACACTCATAAGTGGGATCCAAATCAAATTTATATAAATTATCAACTAAAACACTATGTCCAACAATAATTGAATTGTAAGATATGCTAAAGCTTCTGTTTTCAAATACAAACTTGAAACCCAAAGGTGCTAGTTTTGAAATAGAAACTAAATTACGAGAAAAACTTGGATCATAAAAGGTATTTTTGAGATCCAAATGAAAACCATAATTTAAAACTAATCTAAAAATTCCCATGCCTTCTACAGTTGAACTCAATTGGTTTCCAGAATATACACTTTGTTCATTTGGTTGCAGTTTCCTTAGGTCCAGAAAGCCCTACATATTATTGGCAATGTGAATTGTAGTACCCAAATCAATCCACCATGTATTGTTTGGAACATTAATCAAAATAGGTTCACGACACACTAAAAAGATAAGAGAACCTTTATTTTCGAGCCATTTCTTATTCTTGAAATAGTCCTTCTTTATGTGCCATTTCTTCTTGCAAATGAAACATATATCCTTATTGCTCTTTTGCTTCATGGGCATCTTATTCTTTATTTTAGGACTGTGTTTACCCTTGTTCGTATTTTCTTTATCACGAGTTATTAGATGTTATACAATATTTTAAATGGATCATATTCCGCAGGAAAAGAGTTCAAAATGAGATGAACAAAGAATGACTAAGAAATTTCTATCTCCAGGGATTTAAGATGAGGAACAACTTCTCTCATTTCCATTATGTGCTCATGCACACCTTTAGAATTGTCAAACTTCATGTTTGAAAGCCTTTTCATTAAGGTGTTGACCAATATTTTGTTAGAATTTACAAATTGCTCTTCAATAACTTTTATGAAGTCCTTGACCTCATATCACATTGATGGATTGCTCTTTACGAGACTCATGCTCTAGCAATTGGATATTTCCCACGATTTATACAATGACCTCTCCTTTGGTGTACTTGATTCTGTAGGGACAAGCGGTTGGAGAATTTTCTCCTTCCAGTTACAAAAGTTATCACCACATAGAATTAGAATTCGAATAGTCATCGAAAAAACAAGGAACCGCTGCATAAGATAAACACATACATTAATGCTATGAAGATTATATTTATATTGAATTAACCAATGCCAATTCAATTTTGTAAATCTGAACCTTTCCGTGGGTAGAGGTTGTTATCACACATTGAATTTACAAGAACTTTAATAATATCAAATACAAGTATTTTCCATACCTGTGGGCCTAGGGAATTTCTTGTTTCGATATTTAATAATCACTTTATTGCAATTAAATTTTTAAGATAACTATTTTCCTGTGGGGCCATAGTCATCCTATAAATTAACTGCACTTCATGAGATGTTGTATATGACACCAAATAATTCTATATGTGATTCATGATTGACGATATAAAATTATAACTAAAGATGATTGGCTAATCTTAAGTTATGATAACATGTTGAAACCTCAAATAACATTTCTAAAACACCAATTACTGAAAGGCGAGTAAATATTTCAATCAAAAAAAATATTTTTTTATGAAGTAAAAAAAAGGAATATTAATGAACAGATCATCTGTTACACATCTTAATTTCTAATAGGTTTTGAATATCACAATAGTTTATTTATAACCTTCAATAATTTAATCATTTTATTCCACACTTTCTGTGAGTTGTAAAAAAATCATTGACATTAATTTTAATATAAAAAAAAAAAAAATTAGATACCAAATATACGGAGTGATAACCAGAATTTTTCAGCTAATCACGGTATTCTAGCCCATACACGGACATATCATGACAAAAAAGGGCCTGACTTTTGAAATTGCTTTGAATTATTGTAACTCTGGATGGATCATATAGTCAGTATAACACTTTCTGATGCAGAGGTTTACCATGAAAGTGCAACTGCAGAGCATACTTATGCTTCTACTCAAATCTTATTTCATATCATTCAAACCTATAATTACCTCATACTTTCTAAAACCAAGAAAGAATTGAAAAGTTTAGAAGAACATTATTAGAATACACTGGAATTTTATTTCTGAACTTCGATATCTTACAATGAAGAAAAGCTCTCCCTTTATAGAGGAAGAAGAGCATCACAAACAAAAAAGACTTATGCGTTTTTTCGACCAGATAGACACGCGACATTATTTTACAGACTTATCTTTCTTTTATAAAAGAAAGATTCTTATCACAATAATTTCTACTAACAAACAACTGACTCAACAAATAGACAAACAACTTTGTAAAAAAGAAAACTTTTACTTTAATAAAGCAGATATTGCTTTAAAAAAGTAAATCATATCGTGATATTGTGTTGTCTTTTCCTGATTTGTCATGGTGTGTCCAAATTCATTGAATCTTCTGGTCGTAGAGGCAATCCATACTGATTCAACCATGGTTCTTGAGTTTGAGTTTTTGTCGGTTCTTTGTTATGTTGTTGTAAAATTTTCATGAGTTCTAGTTCTTCAATTTCATATGGATCTTGAAATTATTCATTCTAATTGGTTCCTCATGTATTCGTTGATTTTTTCTTCCTTTTTTCTGACTGATTGCTTGATTCTGCTTTTTCTTTGGGTTGTCATATTGAGGGCCCCAAGTGTCTGCTTTTATTTCATTTGCAATTCTTTCAATTTCTTTTTCAAGAAATTCTTTTTCTCTATCTACACTGCGGTGTAAGGTGTCAAGAAGTCGTCCTGCAATTTTCATTTGTTTTTTCTTTAGTTGGTTTCCTTTTGGTGTTCTTTCTGAATATTTGGATGTTTCTCCAAGGCTTTATGTAGGTCTTCCAAGATACAGCTGTCTCCATTGATATTCAAATGCATAATCATATTCTGGGTCACTTGCTGTATAAAATCTTGGGAGATGTTTATCTTAGTACATCTGGATATCCTTTACAATTCTTTGAGTGTATTCCACTGGCAAAGCTTCCCATTGTGCATCTTCTTTATGATCTGGGCAAATCTGTGGAGGAATATTTTGATTGATTTCTACCATTTTCCTTTGAAATTCTCGATATTCATGAGCATAACGTTCCCAATTTTGATGCATGTTGAATGGTTGAAGTACATACTCTTTAACATGAGAAAAATGAGCATATGTTCCTGCTTCAATGAAATATCACTGTCTTTGAAAAAGTAAAGTCACATGAACATTCTTTCTAGAAGTTCTGAGATTTTTAAATTTCAAAGAGAATGCTTGAAACATTTTTATCCAGTAAGAGATTGGATAAAACCACTAATTTTTTTTTGGGTAAAATGATCAATGGCTCTAAACAGAAAATCCAAGATCATTTGACAGAATGTAACAAGTGCATCAGAAACTTTAAAAGAAATTTCAATTTGCCAAAACTATAAAAGATACCATAAAAAACAAATTGTTTCTTTTGAAAATTTTAGTGCAATGTGCTTTGGATCAAAACGGAAAAGTCTGGATGAAATTCAAGACCTCCAACTGTTTCAATTCTAGTCTGTCTAATCACAATGGATTGGTATTTGAGCATGAGAACTCTGGATCTAGATTTGAGAGTTTTGGTTCTTATAAACTCATTGATTTCAGGAGGAAAAGGATCTAGGGAAGGAAAGGGATTCGAACATTTTGAACTCATCATATATATGATTGGAATTGAGGGATGAATGATTTGAGAAATTTTTGGTCTAGAAAGAAGATCTGGTAGAAGGTTGTGTTTTCCTTTGATATGTTTGATGTCAAAGTCAAAGTTTGAAAACCATTCTACCCATCTGAGAAGTTGTGAATTCAAAATTTGTTTTCTCTTAAAAGAAAGCATTTTTGGAAAAACTGTCATATCCATTTCTACCAAGAATTTGTGTCCAATGAGGTGGAACGGGAATTTTTCAATTCCTCTTTTTACTGCAAGTATCTCCTTGAAAGTAGAATGATAATGCTTCTCCAATTTTGTGAATGATCAACTTTTGTATCCACAGATACGTTTCTTTCCATCCTTTTCTTCAAGTAATACTACTGCCCAAAAAAATCACTTGCATCTGTTTGAAGGATGCATTTTCCATTAGTAGGAATTTGTAAGGCTGGAAGATCTTTAACCTTTTGCTTAATGGTTTGAATTGTTTGAGTTTGATCCATCGACCAAGATGGAGGAATCTATTTTAGCATAAACTGCAATGGTCTTACGATTGATGAAAGATGATCAATAAAATCTACCATGTAATTGACAACTTCGAGAAATTGTTGAACTTTCTTTCTTGTCAAATTTTCATCTGAAAATTTAAGAAATTCTTGACCAATATGAGGCTGTAATGAATAATGACCATCTTTAATGTGCAGTCCCAATAAATCAACTTCCTTGGCACCAATCACCATTTTCTTTTGAGAAAGCATAATACCATCTATAATGCTTAACAAGATTTGTGAATCTGGAAAGCAAATTAGTGTGAGAGTCTTAATCTTCAGAGAATAACAAGATATCATCAATATACACCAAACATGTATCCAATAATGGATCAAATATTCTTGTCATTGCTTTCTGAAAGATAGGAGGAGCAGTCTTTAAACCAAAAGGCATCATCGTCCATTGGTAATGATGTTTTGGAATACAAAAAGCTGTTTTGTGCCTTTCGTCATGTTTAATTCCCAACAGCCAAAGACCTGCTTTAAGATCAAATTTTGAGAAACCTTTGCTCGTGACACATTTGCAAACATTATTTTTCTGTCTGGGAAATGAAACTTATCATCTACAAGAAAAGTATTCAACGGCTTGTAATCAATAACCAATCTAAGTTTTCCCGGATCTTGTTCACTTCTTTTATTAACATAGAATGCTTGACATGTCCATTATGAAGTTTTTAGTTCAATAAAACCTTCATCTTGTAGTTGGAAAAGTTCTTTTGTGGCTAATTGAAGATGTTCTGGGTTCATTCCAAGATGACTGGCTTTTGTGGGGTTGATATCTTCATTTCTTTTGAATGGAAGAGAAATAAATAAATCTAGATTTTTCCAAAGTGGGTTTGTGCATTTATTGAGGAAATTTGAATGAGATTATGCATAACAATCTCGGATAAGGACATCTGTAAGATTTGGAATGGTAATGGTAAAGTATGTGGTCATTTGTATGTAAGGCTGAAAATATGACTTGTATCTAAGACCTTTTAGACGAGGAATAACATTATTTTCCCACAATTGTTTGAAAATATCCCCATGCAATGATGAGATATTTACTAGGCAAAGAGGATCCTAGTAATTTGTGAGAAATACCAAGTTTCAAGAAAAACTGAATTGTGACCGGCTTGCTGATTATTTCAGTTGAAAAACTTTCTCCATTTGCAACTTGAAAAGTTTGTTGATAACGTTTCAACATATGATCAGGAAGAACGACAGGATTAAGAATTGAACATGGTGTACTAGTATCAAATAGTACTGCAACTATTATGGATCTTTCATACTTTCCTATAAAAAGTTTAACTTCAAGCATGGGCACAGAAATGGATGAAAAGACAGGAATAACAATCTGCATTCCATAGCATTCTTCTGTATTAGTAATTTCATCAGTAAGACTTCCATAAGAATCATACTCAAGAGCAAAGACAGTTTCTTGAGATTGTTCATCTTGCTCAGAAAAGAGAGACTCCAAATCATCATCTCCATAATCATCCATAATCAATCTTAGTAGTTGTGAAGATTTGATGGAGGATTCTGTCCTTCTTCTTGTTAGGACATACTTTTGCAAAATGATCTTTCAGTCTACAGATAAATCATCTGTTTCCTTTCTTTTTGGAGAATTTTCACTTGAAAAATCTTTTCTTTCTTTTGAAAGGGTTGAGAGAAGATACTTTGCGGGAAAACTTTATTCTCTTTTTATGAAAGTTTTTATTTCCTTGACAATCACGATCTTTCATAGAACGGCCACAATTGATTTGTAAATATGGCTTATCACAAGCCTTCTCCAATTTTCTTCCTGTAGCATTGATGTCTTTAAGGAAAGTATTTTGATTGCAAAGCTTCTTCAATGTTTTCATAATCTAATTATGAAGTTCACCAAAAGATGTAGCATTGAGAGGTTTTTGTTTCAACTCCATTGTTCTCAAGGTTTCCTGACCAAGCTTTTTTGATATTAGTATCATCCATTCCACCAATAAGATAGTATCTTTGAGCAGCATTTTTGAAGTGCTTTTCAATATCCTTAGGATTGTAAGAGCAATACCTTAGTTTGAAGAATTCCTTTCTAGCAATCTCCTTATCATGGTCCGACTTTCCACAAAATTCCTAATGTAAAGAATTCATAAAAGCATCTGTAGTGTTTGACTCCTGGGTAAACTCAAGTTGTCTGTTTTCACCCATTGAATCATACCAATCTCTGAGAAATCCTGTAATTCTTGCCAGAAAAGATTTTATGACCTTTGTATGGGACATGTTTGGCTTTTGAAGTTCTGTAGTACACCAAGCTTTCATTTCTTGTAGTCTGTATTTCCACTGTGATGGGGAAATCAAAAGTGAATTTTGGTGAAGAATTGCCATTAGAATAGTAATTATTTGTCACATGAGCTTCAGGCATATCTTCATCAAATACTTCTGATTCATCAACAACTGGTTCAACTGTGGTTGAGCTTGAGATTGACCTGTTCGTGCTGGGTTAGCCATATAGAAAGGAGGATTTTCATTGTTAGACTCATCATAGGAATTTTCAGAAGAGTTGACGACTCTGTTTCAGAACTGGTGTCATTTGTTATTGTATGAACATGAAGTAATTGTTTGTTTTCAATGTGAGTTTGTTGAAGAAAGGTATAAATTGGGTTTTTGATCATCATTTGAGGTTGTTTTGAAAGATTTGATGGTGGGAGTTCTTGAGACGAAGGAGTTTGAGAATATAAAGGTTGTGTTTGTCGAATGGTGGTTGTTCTGATCTTTTTAGTAGGCATTGATGCTTTCTTCTTTTGTTCCCATTCTTCAGGAGTAAAGAGTGTGGAAGTAGATCCTTGGTAAGTAGAAGTGTATAAAGGTAGTGTTTGGGAGGATTGTGTATTGAAAGATGAAGAAGGATAATATGGTGTTGGAGGTGGAATCATTGGGTTTGACTCAAGAGAAGATAATTGAATTTTTAGATGTTTGATTTTTCTTTCTTGAGCATCAAAAGGTATATGGTTTTGTAGACGGTTCATTATATCAGTGTGTAAAGCTTCAATTATCTGTTTACAAGCTTGAAGAGGGGTAAGAATAGTTTGAGTCTGTTGCTGTAGAGTCCTTTTAATCCTCTGCTGACTTTGATCAATCTTTTTCAACAAAACATTTTGTTTTATTGCATTTTCTGATTGCTAAGTTAACATTGCTTCAGCTGCTGAAAGAGGTTTCACTGATCTATCTAATTTTTTGGTACTATGATTTTTGATTTTCCATGAGTGAGTAGACTGACTCAATTCAAAAGATTCCAAAGGGGAAAACACATCTTGAGTAGGTGGATGGAACATCATCGTGGAAAGATGAGATGGGAGTGGATTATTATCTCAATCTCATTTCTTATAATACTTACTACAATCATCATCATCATCATCATCCCAATTAGTAGGAATGATAGGATCATCATTTCTTGGTGGTGGAGTATATTTGACATAATATTCAAACTTTCTAGAGGGTTTTCCAAGCAATCCAACTCTTGGATCATCTTTGTAGAAAGCTTCATGCAACTTTCTTTGACTACTCTGTTTTGCTTTTCTCCTTTGACGAGGCATATCATCATCAATATTTGCTACCTGGCAATTAGAGCAATTGCAAACACCCAAAAAAAAAATAAAAATGACCAGAGTCATCTGTTTTGCCGTATATTGGCCTTCCACTTGCATCAAAAGCATGAATAGGAATATCTTGGTTTGAATATGCAAATTGGGCAGGAAAACAGGGAGGTCTCTTTGGTATAACTTTCCTTTTGAAAGTAATCTTGACATCACCATTAGACCTTTTTCTGAAAAAAGGCTCTATAGATTGTATCGGTGCAGAATTTTTATTCTCCTTATGAGTTTGCTCATAGCTCATTATCCAAGTTTCAGGAATAAGTTTGAGCAATTCTGGACGAAAAATTTGTCTAGGCACATATGTACAACTAGATACATGATCTGACTCTACATGAAGTAAAGTATCCTCCGTTCCTTGAGACTGTGCAAAATCAAGGGAATGATTTTGAATTCTGTACACTATCTGATAATGAAGAGTAGCAGCATATGTAACAGAAGATGGTACAGCTCCAACTATTTGAACTTGAACTTTCAAAGCTGAAAGTAATTGTGGATCAGATATGGGCATATTAAAGTTTGGAAACATGGTCACTAGAACATTTTCAGCATTTAGAGATGTTTCAAGAGTTCCTATGCAAGCATGCTGGTACTCAGTGAAACGAGTATCAAGCAAGGCAATTCTTGAAACTGTAGGGAGACATTTTCTTCCATGAACGGTTAAGGCAAATCTGACGGCTCCAAAGTGGAGATGTGTATAGCCTTCTCATAACCATACTCTAGGAAGATGGGATGGTAATTCAAGTGTAACAAACTGTTCCCTTCCTGTAGCAGGTAGGAGATGTTGATCAAACTTTGTGGCTTGAACAAATTCTTTACCTTGGGATTTTTGAGGTGAAATAATACTATGGACAGTTTTGGATATATTCAACAAAATGGAACTAGGCAACTACACCAAAGCTTTATATGCATACCAATTCGTAATAGGAAAAACAGCCTAATTCAAATTGCACAATAATGGCCAAAAAGTTACAAATTTATTCTGAAAAACAAGGTATGCATGTTACAACCACATACACTTAATGCATAACAATTCCAACCAGGTTATGGAGTTAATTTTAATCATGGAACTTAACATTTAAATAATTATACAACAGAATAAATCTGGTGAAATTATGGTGGAATGAAGGCACGAAGTGATTTAATAGTGCAGAATCGCAGGTTTAATAACACAAGTAAATCATTAATTTGGTCAATCACTTTAGTATTCCCATAAAACTATTTGCATGTGTACAAAACTCAAAGAGACCTTATTAACATGATATAAACCTGTCATAGTTACAGGCTCCACAGCAAAGCATATCGTGGAAAATATTACAATATTCATACCTTAATTGCTATATATGAAGCAATGATTAGTTATTAAATGGAGCACTAAATTTTTATGCTTAGAAAATAGGAATATGATTGCTGCATCGGCAGTAATTAATATTATTAATTGTTTATCTCTGCAGTTAAATTTATTCCAATGCAGTAAATATATAAAGACCACCATAACATAAATATTCCTTGAACGTACGATGAACCGTGAACAAAATATGCAACTTATGAAGGCATATAACTTTAAAATCTGAATAACCAAGCATGAACGTGGCTCTAATACCACATGTAAGATATAAATTGCATACCTCCATTTATGTTATCTAAGATCTAATTGAAATATATGCAGTAGAAATGAGAAATCAAAGCACTAATCGTCTTCGAGCCAATACCCACTTAATAACCCCTTTAATTTGATGGAAATAAACACAAGATTTTCAATATTAAAAGATTGTATATTACCGATATCAAGATCTTGTTCCAGCCGTAGTTAAGGATGATGCGAAAGACGAGAAACTGAGATTGATTGATGAGACAACACGAGAGACTAAGGCAGCACTTCAGAAGATTTTGAATGTGAAATTAGACAAACAGAGTACTTTTGCATTCTTCTTGTTCCAAGTTTATCAAGGGGGCAGGGGCTAAGGAGAGAATTATTCATATTGTGGAGATGCCAGTGGATCCCTTGAAGCCACCTAGTGTTTAAGCAAAAGAGGATTCCAAAGGCGCGTGAATCTCCTCCGGTGCCAGTTTGCATTCTCCACCTCGGCCAGTAACTGTGAAGGAGCAGCAGGACGGGAAGATTCCACCATGTATTTCTAACTGGAAGAATTCGAAGGGGTATGCAATACAATTGACAAGCGTTTGGCTGCTGATGGTCCGGGACTTCAGGATGTTCGGATTAGTGATAATTTTGCTAAATTATCCAAGGGTTTATGTGTAGCTTAACAAAAGGCTAGAGAGGCGGTTGCAATGAGGTCGAAAATTCAACAGGAGATGATGAGGAAAGAAAAGGAGAGAAAAAGAGATGGAGCTGCGTGAGTTGGCCCAGAAGGAAAGATTTGAGAGAACTAGTGGTGCTATTGCACCAATCTCTTCTTATGGAAACGGACTTAATGGTGATCATACGAATTATCAGGTAAGAGATGCTGCAAAGGGTGAGCGGCAGAGAGGGGTGAGGATTGACACCAAGAGGGAGAGGGAGAGGGAGAGGTGATGTCGTTCGAAACTACAAACACAACAATCACAAGATGAAACAGACTGTCCTTAAGAAAACAAATGCCTTTTTTTTTTATTTCATGAACAACCAAAAACCTACAAGACGTTTTACAGATTTAAATATGAAAAGAACAGATAACCTACTGAGCCAGCATTCCCTTAATGGGCTAGGCTACAAAGCAAAATAAATAGACATTAAAAATAATGAACTAAGAAAAATTAAGGTGTCGTTTTGACTTGAAAAACGAATTCAAATGTCCAAAATCCATTATACGTCACGGCGAGTTCAATGGGAATCGTCGAGCACTTTCCGGAATGGGGTTATGGCAAAACGGACACTGTATGCAAAAGTTACATCATTCTCTTCGAATGCCGACCATCCAAGCTTTCTAAATATGCAAGCGCCTGTTCCTCCACGCTAACCTTGTCAAGAGGGAGAGGGAGAGGGAGAGAAGGCTGGAGGCTATAGATGCTGCCTTGGGGAAGAAGAGCAAAAATACTCGGGACGGAGACCCGATATAAGTGAGAAAATTGCTCTTGGAATGGCCTTGACTGGGAGGAAGGGGAGGTGAAGTTAAGTATGATCAAATGTTGTTCAATCAAGATAAAGGGATGGATTCTGGGTTTGCCACAGATGATGCATACAAAATCTATGAAAGGGGCCTTTTCAATACTAAATCCACTATGAACATTCTGTACAAGCCGATGAAAGACATTGAAGACAAGATGCATGCAGATGCAGACAAGGTATTAGCACGGGGGACTTCCGAGAGGACAGTTCCCAGAGATAAGCCAGTCAAGTCTGAGAAGGAACAGCCGGAATAGGCTGATCCATTCAGTTTGGACCAGTTCTTAATGACGGTCAAGAAGGGTAAGAAAGCCAAGGACAAAGTTGGCAGTGGGCAGTTCTAGTCGAAACTAATAGCCTTCGAGAACTGCACTTTTTTCAAGTTGCTCTAACTGTGTTCAAAATTTTACTTCTCTTGTAAATTTTCTTCATAGTTTCTGCCAGCAAACTTTTGTTTGTCATTGTGTAATGTTTGAGATACATAGTTTCTACTGATACATTTAGATATTTAGAGTAGTTCTACTAATTGCTTCAATATGCACTTAAAATCTGCTTCGGATTTACTTCAAGCTTAGAAATTTCTATGATTCTGTGCATCAGATTTTGTGAAGGACATTTAGAGAACTTTTCCTAATTGCTTCTGTTGAGAAACAGGTTTGATATAAACTTTGGAGAGAAGAAAATAATTGTCTTCCTCTCCTTCCCTTTCATTATATAGAGAAAATCAAGAATACACGGATGGAATTAGTGTACAATTATGGAAACACAATAAACCCAATTGCACTCTTGCCTAATCTGCGTATTCTAGTTTATTCATTTTCTTTACAGCTTCAATCTGCACTTGTGAATATCTGCTTCATATTTACTTGGGAAAATTCTCCGATCGTGTGCATCAGATTTCAAGTTCACCACAAAATCTTGAATTGGACATTGAAAGAGTTAAATTCCCATTAATTATGAATTTATTACATACTTACATTTTTTTCCTATATAACAAGCTCCCTAATGCGCATCAAACATACACACTCTCTATTTTTAGCTATATTTCTGTGAAAATGGACCATTATCCAACACCAGAAAGACTATTAGTTTTCCTCCTGATTGTGTCGTGCACATTTCCCATGAGTTTTCAGAAGGAAAATGCTGAAAATGAAATCCTCATACTTGCTCAAAAAAGAGGGTATGATCTCACAAAGCAGGAGCAGTTTCATAGGAAGACAACTTTAGGCAGTCGTACGCTGAGATTGGTGCCTGAAGGACCGAATCCTATACAAAACCCGGGACCTCCCAGATGTTGTCGTTCGCTTAGTGAGGCACAGGGAGGATCAGATCTTATACACTATCCGACACCATCAACTCCAGCTCGTTGATCTGCATTTCTTGAGTGCAAGATTAAATTTAAAATCTATTTCACTATCCTCTACAAAAAGGAGGCAATAATATTATCATAATTTGTACTTCCTTGTACATCAAGGAAATAGATGTTATGGACTAAACAAAACTCCACGTTTCATATTACTCTTCCTTTCTCTCTAACTTCGCTTCAGTTGCAAAAGCTTTACATCTAACCTCTACTTACAATACTATCTAATTGCAACATGTCAAATTTCGACCCATTGACTAAAAGAGAGAGAGAGAGAGAGAGAGAGAGAGTGTGTGTGTGTGTGATGAAGTGCAGAAGGAGTTAGAATTTATGATAAAGTGAGATCGTAAAAGAAAATAATGATTTCATGATAA
>CAIGRB010157636.1:0-19004 GCA_903798255.1 Fraxinus quadrangulata
ATAATTTCTTTTTAAATTAAGGGGTGTTTGATGGATATTATTAAGAAAAAAATGTATTTTAAATAGTGATATAATGAAAAATACGTGATTAAAAAGTAAGGAAAAGTTATTGATGTGATGAAAAATATTATTTTATCGAAAAATGCGTAGTTAAAAATGAATTTTGAAAGAATGTGTGTCAAACAGAGGCTAACTCGATTATAACCTGTATATATATATTTTTTAAAAAATTTATTTTTGAAAGCGTTTTAAATGAAATAAAATATTTCACTTACTAAATAACAAATGTCTCGAAAATTAAAATTTTTTTTAGAGGAAGTTGACATCTCTTCTATGAAATGTAAAAATAGAAATAGAAACACAACTGGATTCTTAATAATGTTTTTAGGTTCAGAAAAGTGAAACCCAAACGAAGAAGACTGTGCACCCGCAGACACGTCCACATGCACGCACTCTCTTTCTGTTCACCCAAATTTCTCCTCTCTCTATGTTTTTGCGTCGCCGACCTGTTTCTCCGTCGTACCGCCACCAGCCGCCTTATTTTCTCGAGTTACTTTTACATGAAATTGAACACTTGAACATTAAAGTAACCATTGCTAGATTTAAATCCTGTGTTCTACAAACTCTATTTCTAGTTGCAATTTCTCCATTTTTAGCCGGACCCCATTTCAATGAATTAAGAAATTCAATTACTTTCACCTTTCACTGCCGGCGATCCATTTTCTGGTGATTTTTCCATAATTTTATTTAGCACTGTTGGCTACCATATTTGGCAGAGCATATAAAGAGATAATTTTTTTCCAATGCTCAAATTTCCTCAATTTAAATGCCCCTTAAATGTTTCTCTTTATAGCCACACAGGAGAACAGAAATTGTAAAAATTCGTCATCACGTGCCAAGTTATTCAGATAGCTTTTTCCACCATGAATAATTCCACAGTTTCTGGGGACTCTTCTTCTGGTAATCAAACTGCCCTTCCAAAATTAACTGCCAAGAAAAAGCGAAATCTCCCCGGAATGCCAGGTAAAATTATAAAGATTAGTTCCCGTTATTTACCACTACTGAATTAAGAAAATAATGTAATTTTGATTTGTGGGAAATTTTCATTAGATCCTGATGCGGAGGTGATTGCTTTATCACCAAAGACTTTGTTGGCTACGAATCGGTTTGTGTGTGAAATTTGCAATAAAGGGTTTCAAAGAGATCAGAATTTGCAGCTTCACAGGAGGGGTCATAATTTGCCTTGGAAGCTTAGGCAGAGATCAAGTAAAGAAGTCAAGAAAAGAGTCTACGTGTGCCCCGAACCTGGCTGCATTCACCACAATCCTTCACGGGCACTGGGCGATTTGACCGGGATCAAGAAGCATTTCTGCAGAAAACATGGTGAAAAGAAGTGGAAATGTGAGAAGTGCTCGAAAAACTATGCAGTTCAATCTGATTGGAAGGCACACTCGAAGATATGTGGATCAAGAGAGTATAAATGTGATTGTGGGACTTTGTTTTTGAGGTCCAAGATTCGAACTTTCTTGTGTACGTTATAGACGACTCTTGTAGAAGTGATTTTTGATACTTGGAGTTGATGTCGACTTGTTTGTTATGCAGGAGGGATAGTTTCATTACACACATGGCTTTTTGTGATGCTTTAGCAGGGAGTGCAAAAAAGAATACTGCACTGGCACCTCCTAGTGCTGACGAGGATCCAAAAATTCAAACTGTCATGCCATCTCCACCACCCCAAGAAGTGGCATCACCACCGCTACCACCACCACCACCGGCTTCATCACCAACAGCTCCACCTTCCACTGCTGTGGTGTCCCCTGTTCTTCCTTTTCAGAATCTAGGTACTTTGACCAAAAATTGGATTGTTGTAGTTTCAGATTTGAATGTTATCCTATGTGTATTAGTTCTACAAACCAAACCAAACCAAATTTTTTTTGTCATTTCTCCGTCCTTTATCTTGGAATTTATTTGTTTTTTATTGTCTGTTGGTGACATTTGTTTTTATCTGCATATAGTGTTAGACTACCTGATCTGTGATTTGAACGTGCAAGAACTAGTGCTATATATTTAAATAATTAGAAGTCCATTGAATATAAACAAATAATACATAGCAATTTCGAATTAAGCAAAGAAAGTTGAAAATGATACTATTTTCTGATTATCTTTTAACTTCATACAAAGTCCCATTGCTTGTTTAGTTCTGTCAAGTTTCAATTAACTAAATATTTTCTTCTTGATGTTGTTTATCTCCATAGAATTGCCTGAAAGCGCTAGTTACAATTCAACTACTACCCGAATTTTGGAGGAGACGTCCACAGTATCCGACTCGCCTGCAAATTGTAGCAGCAACAGTCTTTCCAGCAGTATCGGTAGTACAAACAGTAATGTTTTTGCCAGCTTATTTGCTTCATCAACTTCTGGAAATTTGCAATCTCAAGCAACCAGATTTCCCGGTTTATTCGAAACCATGGCTCGTCCTAAGCAGACATCTGATATTGCACTCTGTACATCTTCTGAACCTATATCTCTCCGTCTTGCAATGAACCAAGGGTCTGCAATTTTTAAAACAGCAGAACAAGAGTGCAGGCAGTACACTCGAACACCGCAGCCTGCAATGTCTGCCACGGCATTGCTTCAAAAGGCTGCTCAGGTGGGGGTAGCTGCATCAAATGCATCAGTTATGAGGGGGCTTGGACTAGTATCTTCTTTGTCACCTTCAAGCGAGCCCCAGAGATGGGGCAGGCAAGAAATTGAGTCCGAGGGAGCATCATTAGCATCTGGTCTTGGACTTGGTCTTGGACTTGGACTTGGACTGGCCTGTGATGGGGGGTCTGCTTTGACAGAATTGATGTTGGGAACTCCATCAGTTTTTGGTCCCAAACACGCCACTCTCGACCTTCTTGGATTAGGGATGGCTGCCAGCGGTGGCCAGACTGGTGGGCTGTCTGCTATAATGCAATCCATCAACGATGGCCTTGACGTTGCTGCAACAGCAGCAGCATTTGGTGGTGGAGAATTTTCTGGCAAAGACATGGGGAGAAGCTCGTGACACTAGCATAGCTTATGTTTGTTAGTACTTGTTCAATAACACACGATAGTTGTATGCTGTGCCGGCGCGTAACATCATTTGAATAACTGGTGTAGCTTGCAAACATATGGTAGGCCATTGTATTAGTTCTCTGAAATGCAGGTGATGGAGAAGTGGTCGAGCCTCTTCAATGCTGTCTGCTGCCTTTTACTGAAAGGATGACCGGAACTCTTTCAAGTAATATATTCAGGTTTGTTTATCCTTTCTTCTCATAATTTATCAAGTATTCAAGTTTGAATACATGAACACTAGCTGGGAATGGTCCAAACTAGAAGTAAACTTATACTGCACTATTATATGGAGTGTGAATCTTGATCCAATGGATTTAAACTCCTCTATTTTATCAAATAGGAATACTAGATTAATAGCACGGCGAGTTCAGAAAATCTGTATTTTAGTTTTGATTTGGTGTGATTATGTCGAGCCTTTGTTTCGTCTGTGAGATAAGCTGATTGATAGTTTGATACTATGAGCAATATTTTTGGAAGAATTTTATGTTAGCCATTAAGTAATATGATCCAGTTTCTTGTAGCTTTACATCATTTACTGTTGAATTTCCTACTGCTTGAAAAAGCCATTGAAAACTGAAATGTATAGACAATTGATGAGTTTCATTGCCCCCACTGGAGCGGTCTGGGCATTGACAAATTGATGCCTCTGACCAAGTGGACCGCTGATATTTCATAATGTGGGCAGGGCCATTCCTATTTCATGCTTTGAGGGGGCAGATTCCCGGCCGCCAGACTGGCCATTCGGCCTGGCCCCGGACTGCGTAAGACGGACTGTTCTAGGCCCAAGTGATAAGCTCATGAACAGTAGCATGTCCTTGTGGGAAGAGCAAATTAGGCCATTCACGTATTTATTGTTTAAACTTCAAAATGAGATATGTTATTGAGTATTTCTTAAATCAGGATTCAAAAATTACTATTGCAAGTTAGATATATAGAAAAATCCTAATTCGGCCTTTCCTCCTCTCACACTATTACCAGCGCATAATAAAATTTCACCATTTTTCAAAATTTCAAATTCCTAAAATTGGGGCTCTATCTGCGGCTGTCTATTTTTACCGCCACAAAACTGGGAACCCATTAATCCATCGTCCCACCATATGCAAAAGAAAAAAGAGATTATTTTTTTCCGATTCTCATAGGCAGTGTTTGGAGTAATTCGTGATTGCTTACGCTCGAGTTTGGGATTGCTCACACTCCGGTTGCAGATTTATTTTCTTCCTCCATCGGTATTACCAAATCTAGAAGGTGTTACACGCAGATGGGACGGTGATGGTGCGAGGTAATAGTGGTGGTGGTTGGATGGAGTTTGGGTATTTTTATGGTGGTGATATGCAATTTTGATAATTTTCAATTCTAGATGGTAGGCCGCGATAGTGATGACGATGGAATTGACGTCGATTTTGGTGTACGGTAGTAATGCATGGGTTAATAAGTTACATTACAAAAAATTACATATCGTAACAACAATGTATATAATTTTCTCATGTTGATGGGTGACTATTGCTGGCGTTGGGGTGACATTGATGGTGGTGGTGCATGAGCTAATAAATTGATACAAAAAAGTACACATTGTAATAGAGTGTATGTAATTTTATTGTGTATTTTTGTTTCATACCGATCAAGGAGAGGCGGGGCACCTTTACCGTGAAGATCATTATATTTTTCAAATTGTAGGAAAAAAAAATCACATTTCCTCTAGAAATGATGTGATCATTTTCTTTTTGTATAATAAAAAAATTGAATTTTAAACATGGTGAGGATCATGTTCTCCATACTCGTCCTGCTCCCTTCTCGGGGGCAAACATCCTTGATAAGTTTATAACAACGAAAAGATAATGTGATTTTTTAATGAAAAAGTATAAGAAATGTGACTTTTTGACATGTGCATTATTTTTCAGTATTTTTTTAAATTATGCTCCTGTTTGATTTAGATAGAAATCATATTTTTAAATAGATTTTGATAAAAATTAGTGAAATATGTAGTTAAAATTAAATTAATCAACTTTTAAAGTTCAACAAAACATGGGCTATGTATAAGGTAGCTTTCAAGTTTTAATTTTTTGAAAAAAGGAAAAGGAAAACTAGAGTGATACCGGACAAAAGAGGAGAGTTGTTAACATTTTGTCAAATGAGAATGATGTGTTCTAACTTGAATGCTACAATGTGGTATGTACTAGCTATCAACATGTTGGTTAGAGCAATTCTTATATATTTTAGATACAAGATACTCTTTATTTTACAATGTCAATTCATGATTTGTTTTTCCATAGTTACTTCAAATACGTTAGATTTCATTCTAATACCTTCAAATTTACAATTTCATTTTAGTAACGTGTTTAGTACATTAACAAGAACAAATAGTAAACCTTGTCACGAGTTTCTACTTTGATCATATTTGCATTATCCAATATAAATACATTAGTTATTTGATAAATCAATGATAATGAAGGCGGTTCAAGTCCCTTTTACTTGTAGCTTTCGAAACACAAACTTACCAATAGCTTGTTGGTGCTTTTAAATTCGCTTATTCTGACTACTAAGATATTCAAATTTACCAGATCATCAGTATTTTGAACTCTTCAATTCATTTTCTAATTATGTAGAAGATTGATTCATAACATTTTGTTCAATCAATTCGAACAACATCAGTATAGATAAGGGCTTTGACGAATGATCAATGCAGTTTTATCTTGCGGAACATTAATTTTGAGCTAGCTAAACGATCCACCCTAGTACTGTCTGAAAACATGTATAAATAAATTAATAAATCTTGTCCTAAAATTGGAGTCGTGGATCAATTTGTGAACATTTGAAGTTAGATAGCCGATCAATCTTGAGATTTGCACTGCAAACTCAATAATTGCCCAGCGTACTCGATTTTTGCATAACAAACTCTGAGATTTCAAAATCACCAAAAAAAAATGAAACAATAACGAGAAACGTTAATGAAAAATCAACATCTGTTCCTCCACATTTATGGATTAAATAGTGCTCAACATTTGTCCAACTTATGACATTTATATACGTGAGGGCTTCAATATACAAAAAAATTGCACAAATGTGAACAAAATTTGAATAGGATCAATGTAATACATGAAAAAAAAAAAAATGAAAAAGAGAGAGATATAGAAGGGGCTTTGATATTTTTTAAAACCACGAAACTGAAAGTCATAAATAAAGTATGCAAGACTTTATATGGAATTCAACTTGAAGATTTCTATATTTTGCTATGTGTCATTCCACAAATTATAATTTATCATGTTCTTTATGGCTAAGGTGATCGAGTAACAATCTTTATGGTAAGATGTAGGCGAATGAGCTATTGATTTGTAACTGAATCGAGTGAGTGAGACAAATGGATTTTAAAACTCAAGGCAAGAAGAAAGATTTCCATGACGCGATTCAATTTAAAGTTTTATGAAAATTGTACTGTTTCCATGCCTAGTCGGAGGGAAATTTTCGAAAGATAATGGACACTTGTGCAACATTTTATTTTATAAATTCTAAACATCAAAGAATATTAGAAAATTGTCCAAAACTAACTCCTCTCACTGTCGGAAAACCGAAATACTTTAGACTAATTTTCGAACAATTTTCTTTTGCTCAAACATTTGTTATTTCCCTATCCTTCGTTATTATTTTTATTATTATTATGCAAGTCGGCATCGAGGTCGCAACAAAGACGAAAATTGAATTTTCCGCCTCTACAAAAAAGTTTTGATACCGCCATAAAGATAAGGCTCTGTTTACCCACGGTAGCGGCGGAGCCTCTGAATTTGGTATCTACAGATTTACTTTGCTCAATATCCCTTGTACTTCTCTCTAAAAAATTTCCCTTTTCTCCAAGGTATATATTACTTGTTTTCTTCATGTATTCAGTTTTGTCATTTGTGGATTTTAATAGCCCATTTGGCTTTATTCAGGTGGCAAGGTTTTGATTGCTTTGGCGCCCAGAATAAGCAAGGAGAATGGTTTATTTATGGATTCTATTTACAGGGTTTTCGGAAAGGAAACATTGAATTGGTTGGTTTAGAAAATGCCATCTGGGCTGCTTTCAAATCTGAATACTGCTTTTGGTTTTGGAATTCAAAGGGCATTGAGATTAAAAAAATCTCAATCCTCCAATTTAATTGAATCTTGCTTTCCTCGAAAGAATTCTAGGGCTACTGCACGCGGCTCAACTTGTGAAGTATTAAATTATTCTAGTGTTCGTTGTAATAGAGTAGCCATGTCAGCTTCTGGTACCGTAGCTGCCTCAGGAGATCTTATTCTCGATACTTTAGTCTCAGGTTGTGGGAATGTCTCAAGTTTTGCAAAGCCTAGTGGTGTCTATTTTAGTGCTAGGAGCGGTAGGAATTGCAAGAAGGCTTGTGTGAGCATGAGAACAGTAGCAGCTAATGGCCATAAGGGAGTCCAAGGATATTTTATGTTTGATCTCACGGAAAGGTCGTGCATTTCTAATCCGCTTCTTGCAACATGGTCAAGTAATTTCCGTACATTCTCATCTTCGTATTATTCTGATGGGACTATGCCAGAAATGTCGTCTGATGGATCTTTGTGTACTGATGAGCTTATAAGTCTGGCAATTTCAGATGAGAGGTGCCCTTTTTATATTGTTTTTGCTTTGAATTCTTATTTAACAGCTTTGAATTGAGTCTGAATTTGTTAAAGACTGATTATAAGTTTTTCTAAAATCTTGCCCTGTTCATATCATACTGTAAGATTGTTGTATGAATTATCCAATTACTGCTTTGGAGCTTTGCATATGTTACTGAATGTTTAGATTTGTACTTTCTACAAATTTAAAATACTCAGCACATATCTTATGATTCCCAAAGTGCCATATGAATTTTTTTTGCTACTAAAGTCTACTCCAAGTTGACCGTTTTTGCCTGCACCTGACTTTCTTCTAATTTTTGAGTTAGCATGAGGCAATGCTAGATTTGAACTTTTAATTAATTAGAATATGAACTTTAGGCAGTGACTATAATCAGGATATTATTTGCTCTATGTTTTTCAAGGGCTTCTGGAGACCGGGTTCTAAAGCTACTTTCCGGAGCATGTTACCTGCCTCATCCGGCTAAAGAAGAAACTGGTGGGGAAGATGCTCATTTCATTTGTGTGGATGAGCAAGTAATTGGAGTTGCTGATGGAGTTGGTGGTTGGGCAGATGTTGGTATTAATGCTGGAGAATATTCTCGTGAACTCATGTCTAATTCTGTGCGAGCAATTCAAGATGAAGCTATTGGTGATATTGACCCATTGCGCGTGTTGGAAAAAGCGCATGCAAAGACTAAAGCCATGGGTTCCTCAACAGCCTGCATTATTGCCCTCAAAAATCAGGTTTGACAATATTCATACTTTGGCCGGACATGGTTCAGTCTTGACCGTGCCTTACTTCTAAGTTTTGTCCCACATAACTGTAGTCAGAAAATATTAAGAACGTTGAAGAGCAAATGAGCAAAATATGAGTAATGCAAAAAAAAACAAGAAAATTGAGAGAAGACTTGGAAAAATATTAAAGAATGCTACGAGTCTGCAGTCTTATAGGATTTGGTGTGACATTGCTTGGACTGTGAACATGTAATATGTGAGTAAACAACATTTAATTTTCAGAAATTCTGTAGCCATTTGTCCGATCAAAATGTAGATACTAGATAGTTAAGGTTGGAACTTGGAGGAGATGTAGTGCTAAGATACTCGCCTTTTCATATATTGTGCATTTGAATGCGCATTGATTATATATATAAAAGTTAAAGTGTTTAGAGAATTAAGGACTTCTAGATATGGTGGTATAACTAACATTCCTCGTGGAAAAAACTTGTAGCGGGGGTAAATCTGATAGGTTACTAGTTTGTATACAATTTTATTGGAAAGTTGGAATTGGATTTCAGTTTTGGAAATTTGTACATAAAACATACTCATACTGGAAAGTCCATTCTTATTTTTCATCCTCTATAAAAACAATCTTCATAAGTGCTACAAATCTAGTAAATGCAATGTAGGGTCATACCAAATGAGATATGGTAGAGGAGAAACCTTAAACTACTGCCGATATCAGAAGACTGATTATCACCATTTTCTTAGAAGCGAAGAAAATCACATATTGAAAATGTTGAGTAACAACACTTGCTGGTCTTTGGAATATGAGGAAAGTCATCTATCGCAATGATCTAACTAATTGCCTATGAGCACTATATATGGATAGGATTTTTTGTTTATATATAATGGACTTGATTGATAAGTCAAATGTTTGACACACGTAAAAACTAAAATGTAGATCTTAGACTCCCTAAATATCTAACATAAATAGTTTGCACTAGCAATCTTTTCAGACATCATATTTACTGACATACACGAATCAACTTCACATAGAAGTTAGAAAGAGGTTTGAGTGAATACATTCTGGATATGGTTGAACTTGAAGAATCCAGATGGAAATAAATTGTAACATTATGAAAAGGAAAGCAATATAAAGGTCTAAATTTTACTTGAAGTATTTGCTGTAAACTGGCATCTCAAAATTGTCCCCTTTCTAATTCCTGGACTTTGATTAATCCATCTATGTTATCTGATGAGCAAAATGTTAGAGAGCTCATTCGATTTTTTATTTGTATTAAGGGAGAAGAAGTTTTATTAGGGAACATGAAATGGTGTTTTTTTCCCTTTTTGTACAATCACTGCAATGAAAATGTTAATGATCTTTTCTTGGAATCTTCATTTGTTCTGCAATATCTAGAAAAATTTCTTCTGAGAATTTCATAATTTGTTTCTGACAGTTGTACAATCATGTTTCCCTGAACAGGGTCTAAATGCTATCAATCTTGGAGACAGTGGATTTATCGTGGTCAGAGATGGGCAAACGGTCTTTGAATCACCTGCGCAACAACATAGTTTCAATTTCACATATCAACTTGAAAACGACCCTAGGGGTGATCTACCTAGCTCTGGACAGGTCAGTTGGAGCACCATTTTTATACTTAATAGTACCTCATATACCATTTCTTGGACTTGAATTTGGAATTATGGCATGTACTTTCCAGAGCCTAAAGTTGGGTTCATTTCTGTGGTTTACGACTGGTTATGCTGTATCATTTATCTCTTTGCCTAGATCAATGTCATCCGTATGCACCAACTAAAAGAAATAGTAAAATATTAGAAAACGACAAACAATAACAATTTAAGCCTTATTTCCAATATACTTGTGCTAGGGCATCTTGGCTACTTGATTCCCTTACTTTCACTCCGTCCATATGGTGCTGCACCTGTTGGAATGTCACGAAATAAAATCTTTTACAGAAGCAGTAAAATTTTGCAATGATTTACAATTGTTGATGCTTGTTCTCTTTGCTCTGAAAAACTGACCAGTGAAGATTGTTGTCAGGTGTTCACAATTACTGTTGCACCCGGAGATGTGGTGGTTGCAGGAACTGATGGCTTGTTCGATAACTTGTATAAGAAGGAGATAGCAGCTGTTGTGGCAGATGCAACCAAAGATGGCCTTAGCCCGGATGCTACAGCACAGAAGATCGCAGCTTTTGCACGCCTACGAGCTTTGGACAGGAAATGGCTAACTCCATTCTCTACTGCAGCACAAGAAGCTGGATATTCTTATTATGGCGGTAAACTTGATGACCTCACAGTTGTTGTCTCTTATGTCTCTGTTTAACCTAGTGCACGACAATTTTGCACATGTGGATCGTCTGTGTATCTCAATATTCCAATTTCATTTAATTTTGTCTCCTGCTACATATTTTACGAGTTCCTATGAAGTATCTTATCCATGTGAATCGTCTCTGTATCTCAATATTGTATATTGTGCCTAATGATCTTTTCTTCTCCCTTACTCCACCGAGTAGGACACTTTCCTGATTACAAATGAGAACCAAAGCATTAGTGAACAGGACTGTTGATTGCATAGAAGGGTTAGGCTCAATCAGTTTCTTGATTATAATCTTGTTTGATTTGTCATCTTTTATTATCAAAAGGAGACTTTTTTGGCAGTTTAGTTTGTGTTTTGACTTTTGGCCCAAGAAAATCTGCACGAATTGAAGATGGGCCTGTACAGAACATTAGGCCTAAATGGGTTTCCCCATGACACATTGACACGAATAGCACCAATTTTCGCAAGCATACTCCAGTTTTGTAGATTTTCATCTTCAGACATTTCTTCAGCTGACCAAAATTAACATGATTTGTTTTGGTTATTAATATCTAATTGCTTTAATATTTTCAATAAATTTAGTAATGAAAATATTAGAATGATGAAAAAATATTCATATAACCAACTACAAAATAACTTTGAGGGATTGTTCAATTGGTCAGACTTTGAATTTGCTCCTCAATGGTCACAAGTTCGAGTCCCTTCAGGACCATTGAGGTGAGTACCCGATCGTAAACTTCAGGGTTTCATGGGATTAGTTGAGATGCGTGCAAGTTGATTCGGACATCTACGATTAAAAAAAAAATCTCCAAAAGAATTCTTGATCCCTGGAAAATAATTTTTACTTAAATATTTCTCTAAAACTCACAAGTACCATTGATAATTGGTTTGGTTCAATGTTCTTTGTGTCAATTGCGAATAGGGGCTTTAGACAAAGTGAACTGTTACTAGGAGAGATGCCACCTTTGTAAATGAATGACGCACTAGTTATAAAACAAATAAGCTCTTGTTTGGTAGGGATTAAAATCTAAATTTTAATTTGAGTCAAAATCAAAAAATAATTTTAACCATTTATTTTATTGGACCAATAGCTTTTTAATCACATATTTTATTGATTTTTATCAAAATCTACCAAAAATATTATTTTAATATCCATCAAATAGGGACTAATTTTGAATTATATATATGTGTAACAATATATTTGACGTAGCTAAAACGACAACTAAAGTAGATCTAATGAGCCTTAATCGATCCAACTTGATGATTGCAAAATTCTACTTCTTAATCAAATCAGGTATCGTAAACAATATACTGGCGAAAGCGGAATTATCTAGAAATTTAAAAAAATTAATTTAATAAATAAAATCGTCTAGATATTCACGTGTATATCATATCAACAATAAATGATTCGAATTTTACCTAAATTCGCCGATTAATTCTGAATCACGAACTTCTAATTTTTTGAATCACGAGCTTATATCTTTTAATTGTAAGAACTTGATGTTTCAAACCTCCAAGTCTTCTGTGGTATTTTTTAAAGTCAAGACTACACATGTAGGTGAACACATTTTTTTTTAATTAAATAAAAAAAAACTAATTATTGGATTGGTCAATAAGAAAACAAGATTTTTTCTCACTCTCTCTCTCAAAATTTAAACACTATGAAATTATGTATTATGATTGTTGTAGGATTTTTTATGTCCATCTAATATCTATTTATAGAGATAAAGATGTTTCAATCCATATAGAATAATAATTCTTATATCATACAAGAGTCTTAATTAAAATCCAAGTATGAGTTTAATTAAAATTAAAATTCAATTAGTTTACCTTTAATTATATGTATAGTCCTAGAACTTTAATTACAATTATATTTAAGTTTACAACTTTTATAGTAATTACAAATAAGTACAAATCTTTATTGTAATTACAATTAAGTCCAAAAATATTATAATTACAGTAATTAAGTTCAATTACTTTATAGAGCTACCACATGGACCTAATCGGATATATATTATCCAAGTTCCAATAATTAGATCTTGTCTAGTCGATCCTAGACCATCCAATCTAATTATTAGTCTTTATTTTTTTTCACTAAATGCAAAAGATCGAACTCTTGGAATATCCAATCACAGAAGCCAATAAATTCGTAACACTTTTCTTTGGCTTGCCGTATATGTATTCTATCCCCGTCCAAGATTCAATACTTAGGTACGAGCATAAATGACCATTTTGTCCATATAATTATTCTTACTAACATAAGTACCATTTTCCTTAACGGTCTTGTAAACAAATCACATATGTCGAAATTAAGCCGTCGCTAAATATTAAGCTCGAATTTTAACCGTTTAACTGAAAATACTTAAGTAGTCACTCTACCTATTTTTTAGGGTGACGATTTCCAACACAAATTCATGTTCTCTACTTCACTCTCAAGATCCCAACTCATCGAGATATTTGACCAATCAAATTGATCTTACTCATTTATGAATTAAAGAACTATTAAAATCACGAAAATATATACATAAAGGACAAGGAATTTAAATAAAATACACATCGATCAAGTGAATTTAATTATTTATATGATCATGTTATATAATTAAACTCGACATATGGTCCGTTCAATACACTCCAATTGTAATAGTGTCACATTTAATTATTTCTGTGATAAGGATAAATCACAAACCCGAATAGTGAATTGGACAACACTACAACCTTTCGGTACAAGGTGCCAACCATTTTACATTGGTTGTGAACAAATGATTTATGATCAAAATATAAGTTGTATCACAATATACTTCAACGCAAATACACAACTTATATCATCACAACTGATCATTAGCATTTTAATTCGCATGCTCAATATTAAATAAAATAAAAAATAACTTTATTTAATATAAGAATATTGTTTTTTTTTTTACACCAACAAAACTATACTATATGAACACACAACCCAACATATACATTTGATGAAACATAAGATACCCTTAGTTGTCATGCCCTATTCACTTTTAAATTATAAGTTTTTGGCTTTTGCTTTTTTAATTCTCTCACAAATCTTTTTATGAATGATATTAATCAGAATCTCAACGCCATCAAATCTCCCTTTTGTATGCTACAAGCTCTCTCTTTTTCCCCGCGTTTGTCCCGTGTATTTACAAACCTTAACCCCTAAGTACTTCACTTTAATAATTAATATTCCCCTTAATTATTTAAGGCTTTTCGATAGAGGTATGTCTTGTTACATAATTGGTATCAAATCATATAATCTAAGACACGCAATTAAATTATATTTTATATTTGGATTCTCGATTAAATATCGAAATAATGGTCAGTATATAAGATTTTGTACTGTTCTTCTTAGTAAGATCGATATTTTATAATGAAATCTCAAGTTTTAATAAATTTAAATGGAAATCGTCATTTTTATTATAATCATTTATTTAAACATGTGTGGCTATAGATTTTTTTAGTAGTTTGCAGAGTTAATTTTGGACTTGGCCATGATCGTTGTGAAAGTAAATACGAAAATCACTAATCAACTAGATATAGAGATTGTACGAGGTTTATAAGAAAATTGGTCTATCTATTCTAAGAAGTTAATCTTTTGAGATGAAACTTCCATTTAACTGAGATGGACAAAATGATATGTAGTTCTCTCTCAAAGCATTGTATCCAAATTCTTGTCTTATTGAAAGAGTCGAATTCTAATTTAACGTATGATGTGATTATTCTAAGAAAGATAGCAGATAAACTCTAGCGTCCAGGCTTCATAATTTATAACTATATTTTCTTTTTTTTTTTTAATTTTAATTTTAGTTACTTTTTTCCTTGAAGAAAGTTCATTTTTCCATGTTGCACAAGTGGCTAAACTCATAATATTTGTCATTGACATTTTTATTTAAAAAAAAGAACAAAATTATCCAAACATGGCCTAGAAATAGAGAAGAAAAAATGACGTAGGACAAAAGCGTGAACAATAATAAAATATTCTTGTTTATAACAAACGAACGAATGTTTGCTCGAATTTAGATTGAACGGATGTGATAAATATTTGAAATCCACCAATTAATTGAAAAAACTGAAATATCTTATTAATCAATAAAAGGAATGTAATGTTTCACAGCCTTAACACGTATTTAAAGATTCAAAACGAATCATAATCACCTCGAAAATCTAATTCTATAGATAGACCCAAATAAAACTAAAAAAATTGTAAAACAAATTTGAATAAAACTAAAAAACTGTAAAAAATGAAAAACTATCCTGAAGTTGACTCAAAATAGAAAAACACTTATAAAGACCCCTAAACGATGAAATTTGACATCAAAAGTTCGACAACGTCATCCGGCAAAAATGTGAAGAATCGAAAAACGTTTTCGGATTGTACTCACGGACAAAAATTCAACAATCAAGCTGAAAGTTATGCTTCTTTTTGTAGATCATTCTTATTTCTTCTCTTTTCTAATTGGTTTATAATTTTCTTCGCATAAAAATATCCATAGTTTGAGCCTTATTCAATCCAGCTTGTTATATTTTAAATTCTGTGATATAAGGGAATTTAATTTTCTAAACTTTAGATAGTTTAAAGTTTTAGGAATATAATAAATAAAATTATAGAACAAAGAGACGAAGAACTAAAAATATTTTACTTCATGAATTGCGACAGAGCAAAATTAATTAATTTATAATGACATTCATTTTTAAGACATGACAAAAAAAAATGTTGTTTAAAATACAAGATGAACGTGTATGCTTTTGTTGTACATTTACAATAAACATGGGATAGTTGTTTAAGTCGTAAGAGAATATTTATCTTATGTCACTTATAATTCAAAATTTAGTTCGATTTTGTGTAATATTCGAAGAGGAAAATGCCCAAACACTCTCTCAATAAAACATCGATTTTGTGTAATAATCGAAAAGGAAAATGCCAACGTCATTATCACCATTAAAAAAAAAAAAAAAATTTCTATTGGGTCAATGTCCGTCAATGGAATATTGACTATAATTTTCAACCAACTGATTTTATCAGGAGTATCCCGAGACATCCAGTGCCCATGACACCAAATGGTCATGTACAAAATTTGTAGATGACTGGAGTTAATATTTTTGCTTTTCTTGAAATGTTGGAACGTTTTATTTCAAGCCAATGAAGGTAGAGGTGCCATGTAATATGTATAAATTTGTATCCGCTTACTTGATAAACTCTATTTTTTATTGAGAGCGAAGTTTTATTACTTCGAAAATATTAACACCCAAAAATATATTGATGCTTGGAAACGGTGAAAATTATAATAATGGTGTTGAAATTCTCGTTTGGTTCCAAATAAGAGAAGCTACATGTAACAAAATTTCAGAAGTCAACAAAAATATTATTGATAATTGATTGAAGTGAAAGCAAGAATGGTGTTATTATGGTTGAGCCTTTAGCTAGAACTATAGTATTGATTGATTTGAGTTGTAATATTTCATTTGGATCTGTAATTTTGATGTGACAATTTCTACAAATTTTTGAGGGATGATTACTATTGGACTTCAAAAGTTTCCCCTTTAGTTATCGAATTTTACAAAATGTAATCCCATCCGACATCCATCATTGAGTGATGGACGAGATTACATTTTGTAAAATTTAGTGACTAATGGGGAAACTTTTGAAGTTCTCGTTGATGAATGAGATTACATATTGTAAAGTTTAGCGACGAACTTGAAAACTTTGAAATTCAACGACCTCTTGAAAACCTTATGAAAAGTTCAGTGACTAATTAAGTAATTTATCAATCTTTACGTTTTTTAGATCTTTTCCTTTCCTTTCCTTTCCTTTCCTTTTTTTTAAAAGCAAGGGGACATGTGTCCCTCTTTATTGACCTTGTGCAATTTTCTCTATAGTGTGATTCTAAACGAAGTGATGTCAAAATCAACTTTGTAAAATTCTTAATTAACCCAAAAGATGATGACAAAGCATGAAAGTTACAAAATAATAGCTACATACATTTTAATGGGCCCTTTTGTGCAAATAAAACGTGTGTTCACACTAATATCTTAGAATAAAGTAGAAATATGTGAAGGGTAAACGTTAACAAGATGACAATCTTGATTAAGGTAGGAGTAAAAATGTGATTAAGAGTTAAGACGTTGAATACTTGCTTGCTTATTAGCTTCTCAAATAACTAGTGGGCCAGGGTACCAACGGCGAAGGTTGAGCATTGCTCATCGGACGAAAGTTACTGAAATTCTTGTTAACTATTTATTCTTGATTTAAAGGAGGGTCGAAAACTCTTCTCTTCACACTCTAAGTTCGTCGAGTATGTTTGGTGTGGCTTATTCCACATTTGTAGGTTATAATCATGAGAGGGAAAATGTAACTCCTTAATTTTTCTCCCATGGCCCATATATTAAATGGTTATAAATAATTGACTTGAATTTATTTATTTAAAAATATCTTCAATACAAACTCTCTCACGTAGAGATTGAATTTATCTTTTTCTTTTTAATTCGAAGACGAGTGATCTTCTAATTTATAATAGTAATGTTTAAATATGTTTGAGCTAGGTAGTTGTGCTCTTGCCACCTCTTGTCAAAGTAGGTTGACGAGCTGACAAGCTCTGGATTGTATATTCATGATGTTTTCTAGAATTATTTTGGTGTTTTTAAAGGACTTTAGAGCAAAAAAAAGTTTTAAAAATTGTAAAAATCTCTACATAACATGATTGAGTCGTCGTCCTTCCATTGTGACATCACTAAATTTTATGAAAGAGTAACAACATGGTTTGAATTAAGGTTTTTTACTTGTCCTCCTCCTATATCAAACCACTTCATCCACAATTTTTAGTTAGAAAGAAGAATTAATTTATATATAGTTTGACTTCATATGTTTCTTCATGTGCATGTCAAATTCTTTTCTTTTTTCATATGAGTGGCCACCAAACTTGAATACATATAAAAATTGTTATGAGATCATGTTGAATCATTTTAAAAATTAAAATTTAGTTTATGCTAAGAATCATATTTAGGTGGCAAATAAACTACTTATTAATGTATTGTACCATCTAAGTATGGTGCTTAGAATAAACTAAGTACGGTGTTTAGGAAATCATTACCTTATGTATATATATGTGTGTGTATATATATTATCTTTAGAATCACTTTTAAAAAAGGTATTCAAACTTTTCTTCCAAAAGTTGAAATTGAAAAACAAAAGCATGGGGGAAAAGGCTCCAATATTGAGCTTCTTTCATTGTGACGAATGGGTTGGCCTATTACAAACCACCAGAATATATTCTTACTCGATTACCAGCTTCAATTGCTTTCGTCAGGGTTGTGACATATGCATTTTTTTAATATATAATATTGCTACTTTAATAATTCGAGTTAACGGCAAACATAAATATAAAATCAAATCAAATCAAATCAAATCTTCATCGAACTACTACTCAGTATATATTAACAGAAACCAGTTCTATTATTCATAAAAATTATGTGAAAATTCGAAATCAGAGCCTTAAGGATTTCAACATACGCGAGGGGTTGTTTAAATATGAAAATAGTAATCTTCAATCAAAATTATACTAATTTGGTTTCCCAGAAATTTGGCATGAAAAATAATTGATACATGCATTGCAGACAAATGAGGCCTATTTAAAGGAATAATAGGTAGCTTGAGAAGTAGTAATTGTCCGATCGTATAAAGAAATAAGATTCTGAGTGTTTGTCGGTCCAGTTCATTGGATCATTTAGACCCTGTTTTGTTTTGCTAAAAATCATATTTTTAGTATATTTTAATAAAAATTGATAAAATGTATGGCTTAAAAATTGATAAAAAGTCATGGATCTTATGAAATATCTGGTTAAAATTAGTTGTGGGTCCCATCCACCGTGTAAAATCCATCCCTTTAATCTTCTACTTTAGTATCCTATGTTCATGCAATCTAATAAAATGGCTTTTTACTGCGTTTAAACTATCTGAGTGGTGTTTTAACACATTAAAAACATAAGATTATGCTATTAAATAATCCTTTTCTGTATCATTTTTTTGTGTCAAAATTCCTCCTGATTTATATAATTTATTAAGTGGGAGAATCATGAAATTATCTATTTTCAATTTCAAGGATCAGTTGTTTCTAGACATAATTTCACGGGGTGCCTTTTTTCTTAGCACAGAAAGGGACACCGTGCGGCAGTAGTCTGCTCCGCTAGATAACCTTCCGCCTTTTGTCGGGACGAAATAGATTTTGATTACAAA
>CAIGRB010157656.1:12927-33085 GCA_903798255.1 Fraxinus quadrangulata
TTTGTTATCTTTACATTATCGCACTTTACTTTACATTACCTTTGATATTGTGCTTTATTCATACTTGAATTAAGTTATTAAACTTTGATATTTAATTCTAGTATCATACTTTGAAATTATATCTTGTGTATTGTATAGTTTTGAGACAAAGTGTCGAAAAAGTTTCAAAAACCAATTCACCCCCCTCTTGGTTAGTTATTCTTGTGTTATCAGCCTTTACTTGGTTGGCCATCGTAATCCACTACTTATATCACATAGCATCACCTGTCAATGAGTTAAATCCATTTTTCCCTTGCAATGATCTAAAATAGTTAGAGAAGGCATCTTCAAATTTATTGTCAAATTTATAATAATCAGGACTCTACTCGAGGTTTGATCAATCAATATAATGCAATGACAATGTAATCTTATTTTTCCTGAAGGTCTAATAATTTTTTTTTTTTTTGAATATTCGAACTCACTAATTTGATTTCGGTTGGTAAACTTTTAATTCGGTGAAAATAATTAATACCTGAAAGCAAACTATTAAATCAGAAGTAATAAATTGAAGAATGATATTATTTTAATAATGGCAATTTAATATAATTATCTATATAGTTGTTCGAAAAAAGTGACAATAATATAATCTGCAAGGCCGTGTCCCAGCAGATGCCTTGGCCCGCCCCCGGTTCAAAAAATCCGGTATGTTTCTTAAGTTCGTTCGTGACGTTATTGACTAATTCATTTATAAAGAAGAAGAAGAAGAAAAAAGGTTGTCCAGTATTTTCAATTTGAGCCAAAATTAAAAGGTAATAAATTGATAGCAGTCATATATTTTGCAAATAAGTTGAAAAATGCACTCTGATGTTTATGGATTTGACCACGGGTCAAACTTATACGAGTTGTGATTAAATTGGTCTCACAAGTCGAAAGAATGAACCTCTAGGGCTATGGATACTAGCAAATTTATAAAGCTTTCCTCAACTATAAATTGATTGCTTGAAGATTATCTGAACTGTTGTCAATCATCATCGAATTGTGTGTGTCCATCAATCTTTCAATCTACTAGACAATAAGAATTGGTAGCTCTACGAATTCGATGTGTATAGTTATGACACGACCAAAGATTCAACATGACCGTACGTCTTATGATGTTCGGAAGGAAAATAAGTCACCGTATTTACGAATATCTACATCAAAAAGCATATCTAATATCCAATCTAATATTCACATCAACAATCGTCTTGCATAGTCGGTTTTGACTACTCTATATACAAAAAAAAGGGGGGGGGGGGTTTAATAATTTATAAGGTATATTGTTATATAGTATATTATGCTAAAAATAAAAAAAGTAAAAACAGATAATCCAATGTAGTTTTTGCTAAAGGGCATTGTGGATAACAATGTGGGCGAAGCGGCCCTTCTGTGCCATGCTTCGTCAGGGATTTTTGTCCCATGCCCCGCTTATGACCGGTGCGGTGTCCATGGTGTCATTTTTCTTAACATTAGATTTTTACTTTGATTTTTTTTTTCTCATTTAAATAATATTAAACGGGCAGTGTGGGTCCCTAAGCTATCTGTTAATCCAAATGGGATGACAAAATGGGTCAAGTCCTGCATGAAAGAGTCGATCGAATTTTATTGACGTACTTAAAGGGCATGTTCTAAATAGATGTGAGCGTTTTAATTGGAAAGAACCTTATAAGATTGGAAAGGGTACTTGGCGCAAAACGTCATTACTTTTACACTTTTTTTGCAAAACGTCCCTACATTTACCTTTTCTTGCGCAAAACGTCATTTTCGCCTCTTTTTGACCATTTTACCCTTCTATTAAAATAAAACAAACACAAAAGGAAAGAAAAATAAAGAATAAATTGCAATTATGGATTCAAACTTTTTAAAAGGTGCAAATTAGTCACAAATATGAAAAAACCATCACCCCTAAGCCGCTACCTTTGAAGGCAAAATCCCCAACCTCCGATCACCTTGGCCGCCGGACAAACATACCACCTTGAAGCCCTTATTGCCCACTTCACAACCCACCCAACCACTAGCCCCAACTTTGGCAGATTTGATAGGAATCGAGCTTCAAACTTCGCCGCATGAAATGCGGTCAAACGCCGGAATCACGCCGTCCGACCACCTTCTTGGCCGGAACATACCACCGACCAATTCCCCTACTCAGGACGACCTCGACCATGAAAAACAATTTAGCCAAACAGCAAGGATAAGATTTGAATTTCAAATTGAAAGCTGCCCGATTGTCGCGACACCGCACCAGTTTCCCTCCAATTCCGGCACCGTCGTGACAACCCATGGTGGCGGAACACCTGGCGCACCTAGCCCAACCATGGGTCCCCTTCAATTTGGCTCCAATCATCTTCAATCTGGGTCTGAAATGTTCACTGGTGTGAACTCGCAACTGGACTGTCTTTGCTTTGAATTGGATGGTTGTTGGTTGCTTGTTGGAGAAAAATGTTTACGTAGGTAGCTTCGACTTGATGGGGGGAGTCGACCAGTGGTGGATTCCGACCGGTTGGGTGGCCAGACGGCGAGTTGTGGGTGTTTGACAAATTTTCAGGCTGCAATTTTTGAATTTGATTTCCGACTAAATTACAATGAGTTATGAGAATTTCTTGGTATGAAGTTGTAGAGGGTAATGAGGAGAACATGTTGGGACCAATATCCGACGGTTTGAGTGGTCTGAAGTCGCCGAAAAGGGGCAAGAGAGATTTGTTTTTGTTCTTTTTAATATTTTTATAAGTTTTGGATTGATTTGCATTTTTAAAAAGTTTAGGAGTAAGATTGCAATTTATTCTTGACTTTTGTTTTATTTATATATGAAGGTATATTAGTTATTTAATGTTAAAAATTGATCAAAATGACGTTTTGTGCAAAGAATGTGAAAAGTAGGGACATTTTGCTCCAAAAAACGAAAGATATGGACGTTTTGCATAAAAAAGTGCAAAGGTATGGACGTTTTGCGCCAATTACCCGATTGGAAATGTCCATTCTGAAATTATGGTTCTGATTTCAAAAATTGAGAATCGGCTGATTTTGAACCACTTATTATTTTTCAATCGAATACTTGAATGGGAAAAGCTTTACCCTGTTTTGTGGCCATAAATTTTTCTTTTTAATAGACCCTTTCAATCTGAGCTTTGATTGTTATGTTGACTTGTAGGTCTGCGTTGATTAAACTTTCCAACAAATTATGCTGGCTTTCTTACTTCAAACATATTCCTTGGAAAATTTATATGCATTTTAGAAATTCAAAGAGAGGCAAATTTTTCAATGTGTACTTTTAAACATCAACGCGGTTCGTGTCTGAATTTCATTTTATTCAAAATATATATATTTTTTCTCTTCTTTATAATATCTATTTTTCAATAAAATTATATTACACGTAAATTTAAAAAAATTCTTCTTTTTTAACGGTACATTTTTTCAAAAAAAAAATCACTATTAACATTTAATTTAATAGTAAATTTTGTTCAAACATTTAATTTGTTACACTCACGGTACCAAACCCTTTAAAATATTACAATTGAAGTCCAAATGAATGGTTTGACCGTTAGTTGACTAAAGAATTAACATTGATCATAATTTTGACTAGTTCTAAAAATGATGGTAACTTTATATTTTTCAACAAAAAAAACACTATTATAATCTATGAATAATTAAATTAAAAAAAACATAAACACTATTCATCTTCTTCTTCACTAACCCCTCACACCAAGCCCCTCCCCAAAAACCTACCAGCAGGCGACACTACAGCACCCACCCAAAATATAAAGAAGGAATCTTTAACATCGGGGTCATGTTTCTTGAAACTAAAGGAGAGGGATACCTTCTAGAAAAAGACGAAGATGGGAAAACTAAGGAGGAATATGAAGTGGACATGGAAGTTGATGGTGACATGTATATTGAAGAAACAATTCTTGATTTGGGTCTCCTGGGATTGTTTGAAATACCATTACAATCATCTTTTTTTGAAAGACAATAATGGAGGTCTTTTCGAAGTTATGATTTTGGGGGTTTTCAGAAACAGCACCCACCCAACGCCGACGCCACCTCCGACGACTCCGCCTCCATCACACCACAACATCTCCACCTCAAATCCACAACCCAATTGTCCACACTATAATGTTCGACTTTTGACATAAAAATACAATTTGGGGATAGAAATATACAAGGTGAACAAGCTATGCAGTGAACATTCATGCTATCGTCATTGCCACCATCTAACTGCCACCTCCGCCATTACTTTTCCTCACCACCATCACCATTTTCATTCACTAGAACCACAACTTACACCACAACAATAACAAAACCTCAAAATCAAATCTGATTTCAAAATCAGTTTCGATTTTTAGATATGAAGAAAAGAAGTCCGTTACACTCTCACTATTCCTTTATTGGGTGGCAATGGAGATGGCGGTGATGTCTTGCGACCTGGATGGCGGTGGCGATCGTTTGCCTAGGTGGTGGTGGTGGTGGTGGTGGTGGTGGAGACGACTTTGGGGCAAGGGAGATTGTATGGGAATGGGGAAGAAAGTGCTGAGTTTGGTCAAACTGTTCAACTGACTGACAAATTAATAAAAATTTTCCATTTTGATTTCAACTGGGATATTTTGAAATGTTTAATACCATGGCTGCAATTTTTTCTTTATAAAATACTAAGTTTAATAAATGATTTCAGTTCTTGTTAAGCCAGGATCCAACCACTCAATACCAATCCCTAATTTTAAATATAACTAAACATATTGGGTTAAATTCATTAATGGTCATCCAACTTTATATTTTGTATCATCATGATCACTTAATTTGATTTTGTTTCACCATGGCCACCCAACTTTATATTTAGTATCATCATGGTCACTCAATTTAATTTTGTTTCACTATGACCATCTAAATTCATATAATTTTTCACCATGATCACCTAATTTCATATAAAATTTTATTATGGTGACCCAACTTCTCTTCACTATTTTCATTAATTTAAAAAGGGTAAAACGGTAACTTTGCATTACATATAAAAATAAATTTTTAAAAAATTAAAACAACAGCTTATTTGTTTTAAAAAATGTTACTTCAAAAAATAAAATAAAATAAAAACTTATTAAAAAATGTTACTTAGAAAAATAAAATAAAATAAAAAGAATTTTTTTAATAAAAGGTTACTTAGAAAAATAAAATAAAATGTTATTTTAAAAAACACATTCCTTCAAAAAATAAAATAAAATAAAAAANACCGTTTTACTCATTTTAAAATTAGTAAAAATTGGGTGACCATAGTAAAATGTTATATGAAATTAGGTAATCATGGTGAAAAGTTGTATGAAATTGGGTAGCCATGGTGACATAAAATCAAATTATTTGACTATGGTGACACTAGATATAAAATTGAGTGATCATGGTAAAACAAAATCAAATTAGGTAACCATGGTGACATAAGTATAAAATTAGGTGGTCATTGATGAATTTAACCACAATAATTATTGAATTTGGCTTGATAATTTATCGTATTGGTTTACTAATTCAGCTTGTACATCGCTAGTTTAACTAGCCCATCTTTACTAGACTACGAATATAAGCAAATCATGAAGTTAATTTATATCATATATTAGTTCAAGAAATTTGTGAACTACTAATACTAATTCCAATTCCAATTCCAACTCCAACGAGAATGGAAGCAATAGTCTAAAGCCCATACAGCTATGTAAGTGCGTGTATTAATTTTATTCACGAGAATGCCTCGATTTAAGGTGAAGTACTTTGAAAACTAATTTTTAAAAGAATTTCCTATATCAAAAGTATTTTTACAGAAAATTACATTAGATCAATTTTCTCTAAAAACACTTCTCTAAATAGAAAAAACATTTTCATAAAATTAGTCCAAACGTAGTTTTTAAATCTCAAAATCTCATTTTCAACTTTTTAAAAATCATATCAAATAAGCATGAAGCCTAATCGATGCATAAGATAGACTAAGGCCCTCTTTGTTCCACATTCTTAAAAAAATACATTATTTCAATACTCATTTTCAACCACATAATTTTTAATAAAATAATATTACATACAAATTCAAAAAATTTCTCTCTTTTAAACACATATTTTCTATTACATCACTATTTAAAATGCATTCTTTTCTTAAAAATGTGCATCAAGGACTAAGATATCACCCCACATTTCATAGAACTTGAAGAATAGAAGTTTGAATATATAAATTCAAGCAACTAGACTATCTAAATGTATTAAAACTTTTCAAAGACTCCATACTCACATCCAAACACACCACGATGAAAGTTTTAATAAATCTAAATCTTTATATTAGCTTAATTTCTGGACCGTGTGATTATCTGTCAAACTTATTGATCAAAATCATTTGTAGAAGCATAAAGCCATATAGAAGAGAACTTCCACTTCTCATCACCAATCAGAAGTTCAGCTCAAGATATGATGATTCAAGTGCAGAGCACTGAAGTAAAACACACTTTTTAACTTTCTTCGTTAATATTGTTAAGTCGATGTAATGAATTATCCCGCATACTGCAACTACATGACTGCCAAATTGTTGATGAAAAATATAATATTTTCAACTCACACAACCTATCCCAAATTACCCTCTAGGACACAAAATATGATGTGCACAGATGATGGAAACCAATGCTAGACCCAGCATCAAGGCCAATTGATATCCATTACTAATTTACGTGATAGACAAGAATATCAACTAAGAGTGAATGCATCATAAATAATGTCTATATGTTCAACCCAAACGAAACATATAAGCTGAATATGTCTTGTGGTGAAACCGGCAGCTGGAAAACAAAAAATTCGATAAATACCAATAGCCGAACCAAGAACAAATCTATTTGCCCTCGACAGAATTACAGATTTGACATAAGGAGCCCACTGAAAATTTCTAACTGTTATAATTCCCCAAATCCAAAGATTACCGAGAAAAAAAAAAAAGGTGAAAAGGAGGTGAATCTAATCTACTGATTTACAGTGTAGCTAGTTAAACTTTAGACGCTGTTCCAAGCAAATGCCAATTCACTTGGAACAAGAAATATAGCAAATGATGTAAATAAGAATGAACATTAAAATGTTTCAAAAGTTTCAACAAATGTTGTATACCTATTGCAAAATTCTGGTGAATACATACTTCTAACAAAATTTATCACTGCAACCCTGCTAGAATTGTCCATCTCCCAAAGCATATGGGTTATAACTTGAGTAATAGATGCATGATGAATTTGAGACCGTTAGCTGATATAGGCATCAAAGCAAGACTGATAACAATTATAAGAAGATACAATTTGCTGCAGATACATGTCTTCAACCGTGTAGGCATCACCAACCTCGTCCAAAGCACGTACATGGCCGTTACTTTTGCATCAAGTGTTTACCACATCAGAACGACTGGCAGAATCCTACAGGAATAAATTTTATAATTTCCAGGATTTGGTAACTAGTTCTATGAAAAAGAAAGGCACAAAAATCCCTTAGGTAACTCTTAACGAAGTACAATAGCAATTATAATTTAGAAAGACACTAATGAGTAGAGGGAGAATTTGAAAGGTATATATATAACGAGATAGTGAAGAATCTTAGAATTTAAAGGAAGGCACCTCTCCGACAATACTTGAGGGAAGGTCTCTGTAGTTTGCTAAAATTAATGTAGTATTCACCAGACAAGCAGTTTACTAGTACACTTCAACGTAAGTGTAAGTCATACAAGGGATAAATATGATTGATGACAACATTTAAAAAATGATATCTTCAAAGGAAAATAAAAACTGTCTTTTGCTTAACTTTGCCAAGTAGTTTTCCTCACATTTGGTTCAGTTTCGCACGTAGATACCGGTTAACTTATCTGCTTAAAACTGGATACTAAATTACATCACCTTATACTATAACTAAATAAAACTTGGCGATTCAAATTTGAATACAAGACGAGCCATTTAAAAAATTTATCTTTCAACTGATTTTTTAAAGTCTATTTGCCTTCATACAACTAAATTGCATACAAGAACATATGCAGCAGGAAAAACACACGATAACTAATGAAGACCATACACGTGCAGATCAACAAGAAAGATTGTATAGTGACATCCCACCAGATTCGTGTAGACATACTTCCATACAGTATCTTACCATAGAGTCAACTGATAATAATGTCACTATTTCTTGTTTCTTGAAGAGCATAGATATCTAAGCATATACTCATTTGAAGAACAGGTATCAGCCAAATCTTGATGCAATCTAGTAATTGCCTTTTGCAATGATTTCAGAGCAGGAAGCAGATTCCTAGAAGTCTGCTGAATAGAATGGCCATGGGCTTTGCAGAGCTCCTGCCAAACAAATAGAACAATCAAAACCCAAGACAATTTTCATCTAGGAGTCTAAAACTTATATGCACCTAACCCAACTAAAAATATAGGTTGGAAGAGTTGTAGAAATATAACCTGGCACCAACGTAGAATAAACTCCAAATGTGGACAATTTTCCATGAGTTCTGCAAGTGCCTCTATTAACCTCTGCAAATATTTTAAAGGGACTGATGAAGCTACAGCTGGTATATCTGCTGGAGCAACAGTGATAATACATTTCCTTATTAGAGTATCTTCATTCAAGCGCAGACTAAGGATTAAAGCCCTTTTTGGTTGATAGTCTCTTAGAGCTGCATCAACTGCCTGCTCAAGACGGTAAAATATAGATACAAGCAAATGTAAGCATGTCTTAGATGCACATCAAACATGCTAAAGCACATAATGGAAATGAAACATTAGAAGTCCTGTTTTTGTTACATTTATTTTCTAATTAAACCACCTCTAGGGTTGAGTAATTATTCATATACCTTTTTATTACTTCATTTTACATAATATAACTGAAACAGTGTTCAATAGAACTTATTTTCCAGGAAAAGAATCTATAATGCTCACCTCCGGCGTAACATCTATATCAAGATCAGTGGGATCAAACATAAAAGACTCATCCATAGAATACACTAAAACTCCTTCTGTAGTTGCAGCTGCCCAACTCCGGCCAGTCGGTGCAATCCTCAGGCACTTTGTTCTAATAACTGGCCTTCCATGGTTAGGCTTTGATCCTGGCAAATCATATGCCAATTTGTTTTGTGTTTGCTTGTCCACACCTTCCTCCCCATCACTTCTATCATCATCAATCAAATCCATTGGACCTGCTTCTGTCATATTCTTTGAGTTTAAGAAGTCAAGAACCCCATCTAGTGAGAGATTATGGGTTATCTGGAATCTCCTCAGCAGTACCTGAAATTATTAGTAAAATAGTCTTAAGTATTGCTTCACAAAGTAATATAGGGAATTGCAATAACAAGATCAGCATCAGATTGAATTTCTTTCTAAGCAAAAGCTCAGTGCACAAGATGGAGAGATTAGCCAGAAAATTACACAACAGTTAAGTATGCGGGTTTTGAAAACGACATTTGAGAATGGGTTTCCAAGGACAAACCCATCTCAACTTCGTTTCCATAAATAAAGAGAGAAAACCAAGCAAAGTTGGCTCCATTACATGTCAAAATTAAAGGTTTCAAATGTGAAGTTCAGTGGCGCGCTCCCTGCCCTTGGTCAAGGTGTAAACAAAGTCGCAGAGCATTCTGGATAGTCAAACATCCTGTGAGGCATTCGGATGTTATCACAGGGCACATGCCCAGGCTGATCAGGCATAGTTCTTTCATGCTTAGCCATAGGGTCAACTCCCCACTGACAAACAAACGGAACCTAAACCTCAGTCTATCCTGCACACTCCTCTTACTCTCTTGCCTATCTCTTTTGTTTTTGTTTTCCCTTTTTCCTCTTGTTTCTATGCTCAATTTTGGAGTTTTTCAAGTTTCAGGTGATTAAACTTGGCAAGGTATTTCAATATGAATAATTTATTTTTATTCAATTAAATTAAGCTATTTATGTCAAGGGATTTTTTCAAGACAATGTCTTGAGATTTTCCCTTTTGCCTTCTTGTACAGAATTTTTGAATTTTCAACGAACATACAATTATTTAATTATATAGTGTAATGTTATCCTGTATTTGTTTTCCTAAACGTGTAAACTTATAGCATGTCGAATAACTAGTGATTAGATTGATTAGCTATGTGGCACTACTGCTATTTTATATTAGTTTTTGAAGGTTAATTGATAGATATTCAAATACTATTGTTCATCTTTACAGAATTTGCTTTTTGTTTAATATTTCATTTCCTATTCTTTTTGTGTTTTAGTTTTTCCCTATTTTCATAATCAAATAGCTTTAATACAAAAAATTCAACACCTATGATTTAGCGCAGTGACTCCAGTGTGCCTTTCCTTCGAAAACGTTGGTCATGATATGATAGCCAAATTAATATTGAGAAGGTGTTTTTTCTTCTTTTTTTTTCTGGATCAGATATATTTTGGGTAATTATAGCTGATATTTTTAACCATCTCTAATTTTCTTATTGCTAATCTAACGGCTACATATTATTTTGGGTATACAGGATAATACTCATGACATTGCCTTTAAGCTGCAAAGAATATAATAAAAGACAGTTAATTGATTAGTTTGATAACGAGCAAGAGTAGAGAGCGTGCGTGTACTCAAACTAACCTGGTCAGCAACATCATACATACAAATGTATTTGCTACTTCCACCAGCCAATATGTAGCTCCCATCAGCAGAATAACACAAGGTTGTGAAGCACTTGTTCGCAGTTGAGTTAGCAGCTGACCTGCGATCAGTCATGAGACGTCCACCAGCAATGTCTCTACGGCCTTCAATTGTGTACATCTCCAAGCCTTGTAGTGGATCCCAAAAATGAATTTGCCCATCAAGTGTGCTACAAGCCAGCTGTTTACCATCTGGGCGGTAAACGACTGTAAGGACATCATGCGTGTGATCAAATTTTTCAACACCACCTCTTCCTTCAAAAAGGTCCCACAGGCGAACAGTTTTATCCCAAGAAGAGGAAGCTAAAATAGCCTGCAGATTTAAAGCAGAAAACCATCTATAGTGATTAATGTGATAATCAATATCTTTTAAGCTCCAAAGAGACATTTTGTATTCACATCATGATGATCACAAATGATGTTAATGTATTGACAGGGTAACATTTAAAGGAAGAGCACGCAACAACTCACATTTGTGGGAGAAAACATTAATCCATGAACAGGACCCTCATGCCCACTGAGAACGTCTAACAGCCTCCCAGTCTTCATCGACCAGACAAATATCTAATAGGCAATCAATTAGTAACCTAGTCAGTAGATATTAAAAAATGATATAATAAAAAAGTGAGAATCTAATAGCAATTGTAATAACCTCAAATGAATCCAGCGTTCCAGCACAAATCACTTCACCACTCTGATCTGATGCTAGAGAAACGAATTGCTTAGGTGTGGGGGTTACAAATGTTCTAAAGTTTCGATAGCGAAACAAATCCCACGCACGAACAGTCCCATCCAGTGATGCACTCAAGAGACAATGGTTGCTAGCCATAAAATGTAGTGCAGTGACTGCATTCGTGTGCTCAGAGAATGTCACAAAACAAAACCCAGATGAAACGGTCCACACCTGTGAACATAAGCGGTAAAACTTTCACTTCAGTTTGCAGCAAAGTTGACAAATGAAATCTTAATATGTATACTGCTGAGAATTAGAAACTCTATATCACCCAAAGCAATCAATTAGCAGAAATTAATAAACATACACAAGATTTATAGATATTCGCCTCAATTTAAGACTACACCTCCTCCGCTGCTACAATAATTTATTATTATGAATAAAGTTTACAAGAAAAATTGCAAACCTATCTTCTCTAACATCTTTTTTTCTCTCTTTTATGATGGCGATTTAAAAGCTAATGACAACTTCTTATTTATAAGACAAATTAGAGCAAAATAGAAATTTACAAGTTCTCAAATTGCTAAGACGAAATTTTCAAGAACACAAATCCCTAAACCGACATTAATGAAATTTTGGGGCTTCCTGCCCCTTTTCCAACCCCCACGGTGACCTCACCGCGGAGGTCTATCAACATACAGAGTACTGGCTTCACGGAGCGGTAATAATTAGGCTCCACAACTTAAAATATACTTTTGGCTATTGCATGTGTAGAAGGCATAGATAATCAGCAAACAAGGATATTGATTGAAAGAGTCAATTAAAATAAAACAAATACTTTGGATGGATTTAAGCTGCTGAAACCTTTGGGGAGTCTATAAAGCTGTAAAACAAGATATCGAATCTATCTACAGAAACTAGAGGGAATATAATGCTAGAGAGATTAACAAGCGCTTTTTACCAAGAAATTAACTAGGACAAAAACACAAGTCAATTAATATTTAGCTGCATATGACTAATCTACAGCTGGACTCTTGATACTTCACAATTAGTAGCTTTTTGGCAAATTGCCCTTTATTTTGCTGGAAAATGAAAAGGAATAACCCTTTCAATTTGTTGGAGTACCATTACAAGTTCAAAGGTTAATTTTTCACAGCGGCATATGCAGCAAATCCAAAAACTATACTGATGCAAAGAAAAATATGTTACTTCACTTACCTTGATTTTATTATCATCTGCTCCGGTGGCCAAAAACTGTGAATCTGGCGAATACGCAATGGAGTTTACATCAAAATAATGCCCCTGCTGCTTCAATATATAACTCTCAGATTTCCACTCCCAAACAAGCAGCTGCCCAAGCTTTGCACACCCGAATGTCAGCCAATTCCCAAGATCATTAAACATCACAGTTGTAATCTTCTCTCTTGAAATTGACAACAAGTGGATGCACACAAAATCAGGCATCTGATAGAGCCCGAAGACCCCATTCGAAAATCCCACAACCACCATATCAAGCCCCCTATGATAATCACAAGTGATTAATTTTGCCGGTGCTTGCATGAAAAAATCCTTTTTCAACAATTCCCATTTCATTTTATGCAATGAAAACGAATCCAAATCATCAAAATTATCATTTTTCCCATCATAATCCGTCATTTTCAATGAATTACCTACATTTTCGCCTTCCCCATCTTCTCCCTGCCTTTGATCCGGTGTCCCAGGAGACTCGGGCTCTGAATCATTCCTTCCCGTTTTAACATCACTGACACTATATCCCCAGCTAAATATGGCCCCATCTCGTGATAAAGTATAAACTCTTGTAACCTTGTTAGTCCTCTTATCAACACCGAAAAATGCACCTACAATTGCATCTCTATGGCCCAAAAACAAGAAAGGCTTATTATAGCTCTTTTTCTTTGATTGCTTAAAGTAAAAAAGCCTTACAGTCAAATCTTTAGAGCCAGCGAGTATGAACTCAGAGTCAGGGCTCCAATCCAGCGACGTAATCCTATCATTACAATCCGCAAATGTCTTTATCAGCTCAAACGGGAAAAATTCCTTCTTGAATCCAGGAGAACGCCATATCTGAAGAAGCTTCCCAGCAGCAACAGCAATGAAATTACCATCCGGGCTGAATTTGACAGCGGAAACAGGGTGCTTAAAGGAGATGCGATGGAGGACGGCACGGCGTGGGAGGTTGATAAAAAGGCATCTGTTGTTCTCGTCGACAGTAAGAAGGAAGACGCCGTCAGGCGATGCGGCGATGCGGCGGAGATTGGTGGAGGCCTGACAAGGGAGTGTTATGGTTTCGGATTTTACGAGGTCGGTGACGGCGACACGGTTTCCGATGGGTGAGATTAGCAATGAATTGTTGACTACTACAACGTTTCCGCCACGATAGGGGGCACCGAGCAGGTTTTGGAACCTGTAATTCATGGTGAATTGAGTATGTGAAGAGCACTAGGGTTTCTGTAGGTGGAGTAGAAGCGTATATTGCTTAAACCCTAAATCAGGAACGTGGTCCGGGCCGAGCTACTGGCTCGAATTTGAATTAGGCTCGCGATTTGGGCCCGGCATGTAATATTAGCCTCCTTTATATTTTTATTTTTATTTTTAAAAAACTCCTTTTGTTCTTGTACCCATTTTTATTACACATTCTTTACATAAAATTTAGGAAAAATTATAGTCGAGGTACCAAATATTTCAGTTAGTTGCAGATTTTGCCCTAATCTTCAATTTGTGCCACCTACGATACCAAACATTTAAAAAAATTACAGCACTAGTCCAAATTGACGGTTTCCATCTATTTTACCACAAAAATCGTTAGTTGATCCCAAAAATTAAAAAAAAAAATTATAATTTCCACCAAATAGACGAGGACAATTTCTCTTCCTATTATTGCACTTCACTGTTCATTTTCCATCCATTTTAATCACCATTAATATCCTTCTCTCTTCCACAGTTAGTCAGGAAAATTAACATGCAGATGGAGACGAATGTATGCAGATGTGGTTCCCCATCGCAAATAAAGACTTCATGGACGAACTTGAACTCAGGAAGAAGATTTATTACTTGTCCTCTAAGCCAAGATCTGGATGGATGTACCTTTTTCGCGTGGTTCATTCACATGAAGTGCTCCTTTCTGTGTTGTATTTTAGTTGGTACTGACTTTTCACATTTCTATTTTAATTTCTACCCTTTGTTTAGTGAGAACTTAAAATTCAGATCACACTCCAAACGTTTTATATATGGTGCATCATAAGTACCAAACCTTTGTTATAGTTGTAGTGAAAGTACAAAACAGTTTGTTATAGTTGCAGTGACAGTGATAAACCTTTGGTGATGGTTACACCAGCAGTACCAAACCTTTGGTGATTGTTACTTAAGAAATACCAATATTTTCACATAGAACCTAATTGACTGGACTCGATATTCGATGAAAACCATGTGAAAATAGTGTAAAACAATGAATTCAACATCACCAGTCCAGAACAATATATGAAATCACAACATTTGCTGCATATGCTTCCATTTCATTCCACATTTCAACAAATATTGCATTTGCAAATTAATTATAGTTCACTTTACAAAATTATAATATTGACAAAATAAGTTCACTTCCCAACAAAACTATAAAGGAGAAAACACATCATGTTGAAGATTTCGATCCTTGATTCTTGGACTTCTTCAACCATGACTTTGAAGTTAATTTTGATGGTGCTATTTTCTTCCCCTTTGATGCACTTGACCGTGAATCTTGTTGAGACTCCGGATGCACACTTGGTTCTGATTCTTGCTGTGAACTAGTTTCACCAGACAATGGTTCCTTATAGCTTCTTTTGTTATATCAAGATCCCTCATATCATTTACACGTCATCTTCATGTCAATTAGTCCCATCTTAATTCCTGAATGTGGCTCTGTCTGTGACCTCTTTCTCATTTTTTTGGGCATGTCTGCTTGTTTTTTCGTGTAGTACAGCCCTCATATGTGTGAGAGATCTAGGGAACTGATTCCAGGTAGGGCTGTCAATGAATTGGATTTAGATCTGCATCCGATGAAATTAATAGGAGATTGATTCAGAGTCTTAGTTCGATAACCCGATCAAGATCTGAATCTGATAATTCGTTAACTAAATTGATCCAATATGGATATAAGTCAATTCGCTACGATAATAATCCAATCCGATTTGTTATAAATAATTGAGTCGATAAAATATTTTTATGACATGTTATTTATGACTAAAATAAATAAATGATAAACTAAATTTAGAATAAAAAAATGTCATCAAATTCAAAATATAAAAAAGTTGAACAAATTTATAATTATTAAACCCATTTAAAAATTGGAAAAATAAATAAATAAATAAAAAGTTGATTCCAACATTTTTTTTCTTCTAATTTCCTTAATTTCGGATCGGATTATTGGATTGGATATCCGATAACATAGCAAAACGGATATGGATTTAACAATCAAATATCCGTTGAATTATTGGATCGGATCGGATATAGGCAGATCTGGTCAATATCCTATCCATTTACAGCCCTAATTCCAGGTTTATTATGGGCTAGGATGGAAATGAAATTGCTATATAAATGTCTAGTATAACATCTGTGCTCAGTCCCTTCACATAATTGATTTATACAGTCCACTAAACCCTTTTGTTTATCAGAAATGAATGTCCAAGCTCTAGGGTTATACATCTCCATGGTATCAATCAACAACTGTATGAACTATTGCCAATTTATTTTGTTCTCAGTATCTACAATTGCACATGCTATGTGGTACATACAATTCTCACCATCAATTCCAACAGCTGTCGCAATTGTCCACCTTGTGCAGACTTTATGAAGCAACCATCCAACCCAACGACTGGCCTACATCCAACATTAAAACTTTCATTACAAGCCCCTAAACATATATACAATCTCTTAAAAGTACTGTACCACAAGTATTTGTTCTCTTTAACTCCTCTCCAAAATCCCATAAAATTTTGTACTGCTCAGCTGCAATCACATGCATCACTTGTGCACATTTGAATCTTGTCATGTAGAACTGATGCTTTGAAGTGTCATATATGCAATCTTCTTTCATAGTTTCCACAAAACTGCTCATGGCATATTAGGATCAGACATAAACTTTCTTATGTATTTTTTTTACCAGATAACCTGCATTAACCCTTTTTATTTTACCACGCCATGGTGCATGTGTGCTCATCTATGAAGGTGTTAATTCTGAGACTCTTGTCTGGTTGTTGGTATGCATATAGAACCCAAAGGCAGTTATCTTGACATCTAACTCTCAATTGTGTTTTCATATTTTTCACAAATCTGAGTTGCCTAGAATTTTTAACTGAGTACTGAACTATTGCAGACCTTAGAACCTTGGCATTGTCAAATTTCATCCCTGAAAGAATGAATAAACTATGTTGTCAATTACATTTTAGAATATCAATAACTAAGTATGTAAGTATGACAAATTCATTACTTAACTTGAACTTTAGATCATACATATCAGTTGCAGGGTTAAACCAGCACTCATTCATTCCCTTGGCAGATGTTCACTCACCCTCATTGTTACTGGATAAGCTCCTAAACTCATCTGAGTCGTCATAATATGTTTCCAACTTCTTCTTGAGGAACTGCCTCACCTTCCTGCTCACCCCTTTCACTATTTATATTAATACCAAACCCTTCACTGAACTTGAAATCTGTGTTTTCATCATTATCACGGGTATATTTTCTTCGTGCTACACTCCGAGTCATTGAAATCCTCCAAAAAATCCATCTTCATATTCATCATGTTTCTCAGGATATATGGAATCTACTTGCACATCAAATACATGATCTTCTTGCTCAACATGATGATCTGTTTAAATGTCAACATGTGTTTTAGTTTGCTCTGGTTCACTACGTTACACCTTAGATTCACCAACATGCATCTCAAAATGTGGTTCACCTTACAGCACATTATTTTTCCCAGGCTGCACCTCTGATTCACCATGTTCCACATCAATTTGTCCACCATGCACCTCTAATTGACCTTGCTGCACATGAGTTTCAATAACATACACATCTGATTCATTTAAACGTCTGCTTCAAAACCATCGTCAAAATCCATACTAACCACTGGTTCAGCCCTAGTTAAAGAAACCTATGTTTTCCCAACATGTGCCTCTACTTGACCAACATCAATTTTACCAGGATCAGCTACTTCATTTGCTTCTATGTCATCTACATCATCAACTATGTATAACTCATCACTTCTAATGAATCATCATAAACCTCAATAGCATAGCACGATTGCTCCTCACCCACTGGTTCATCATGCACACTAATCTTTTCAACATTTACCAACTCTTCACCGATCTGACAATCAACCACAAAAATATTTCCATCACATGTTGAGCAACTCCAAAACCTCAACTACAAGCAAGCAATACAGTCATCCTATTTTCACCAAGCCACTTCACTACATTCATGAAATCTGAATCTTTTACCAACCAGAATGATGGTTTACTCAATCTCTTCTTTTCCATCTTGTACAAATATCTGACTCTACCAAAATATCCCAACATCTTTGTGGTATTGTCAGAAGAAATATGTTGAAGAAATTAGGGTCGACATAGCCTATGTAACTAACTTTACCATGCTCGTATACAAAATTTCTTATATTTCCTAATAAAATTCCACCATAATGTAGGCATATGCTATAATACTTTGTATTTTCCCCCGAAAAAAATGAAAACAAAAAAAAAAAAATCAAACTCTAACTCTTTTTAGTTCGAGCAATGCACATGTACAGAACAATTTATTACACGGTATATTAATTCCCAAGTTATCAAATCATGCAAAATTTTCACATTTTCCAGTACTGAAAGACAATCTATACGCGCGGCTTGTAATCGCATTGTTTCATACCGCAAATGGGAATTCCAAGAAGTACGCTTACCATATACAGGTTAGGGAAGAGAGTCTCGAATATGGGCTGCAAAGTTTGATGGAATATCATCTTCTTTGTATTTGTTGTCTTCATCTTCGTGAGTTTTTGCTGGTTCCATAATGGATGATGAAGTGGAAAGTAACTGACCTTTTTTTTTTCATTTTAAATGGAAATATGTAATTTCGAAATTGCCCTTCTCTATTTAGTGGAAATTATAATTTTTTTTTTATTTTTGAGGTCAATTAACGATTTTGGTGGTCAAACAGATGAGAATCTTCAATCTGGACTGAAACTGTGAATTTTTTAAAAGTTTGATATCGTGGATGGCGCAAATAAAATGTTTGGACAAAGTCTGCAGCTAACTAAAATATTTGATACATTGGCTGCAATTTTCCCTAAAATTATAATTTTTCTCTATTTTTTAATCATACGTTCTTAAAAAAATACTTTTACAAAAAAAAAATCTCAAATAATCAAAATAAAAAAGGGCTAAAAGAAAAAAAAATATTAACGAGTGAGCGATTTGGGATAAGTTTAACTTCAACTCGTTTTTTAATCCATTGATTTCTAATTCACGACTTTGATTCGATGTATGTTAGCCCATGTCAAGATTTAATGGTTCTTACATCATATGACTTTAATCAAGTTAATAGAATGACCAATTTTGAAATGTTTTATAATTTAATTTGTTGAAAAAAACTACAAGGACCAACTTCGAATAGCATTTAAACTTCAGTACCATTTATGAAATTATATTGTCTTTTTGGCAATCTACTTAGCACTTGTTAATCGTTTAAGGATTTCACATTAAGTACTTGTCAACAGTTCGTGAAATTTCGAAAATGTACGGATCGTTATAAGTAATAAAGTACATTTACCAAGTCCGAATATCGTCCCACAAAGATTACTATTTGCTATAAAGTTTTAAACTAACATAACTTCAATTTAAATTAAATTGATAACTAATAACCAAATCAAATTGTGTTTTCTAAACGAAGTTCTAATAAATAAAATAACAAACTCAAACTAAAATTAAAATTGTAGAAGATTATGTAATTGGATTGTTAGGATTTTCGATTTCACTTAGGCTATTTATCATATATTTAATTCCAATTTATTTAACCATTTTTCATACGTGCCAACGATCAAATTAACCTGATACAGTTATTGATCTCTCTCGAGCAACACTAATCCTATTCATATGCTCGAACTTACTATATCTCTATATAAATTCACACATATATCAATGCATTTATCTATAGGAATTCAACATGAATCGCATAGCCTATAATTATCTCTTGATCTCTTATAATGTCTATATTAATTATTGCACGAGTTAGAATTATATATTACCTCTTGGTCTCAGTATTATCTCTTAATCAATCAAATTTTTTTTCAGACAATTAAAGCATTAAACACACAAAAATTAATTAACAAGTATCAAAATGACATGAAAATATTGAAATTAAACATATAATAAAAATCTTAAGTTACATCATCCATCATAACATAAAAGTATTTAACCACTCATAACATTAAAATTAAGCACACAAAAGTGGAACGATATCACCAAAAATTGACGAAACTTGAAGCTGCTCGTGTGTGCCGTTTCCTTCTCTGCGTGCGTATATATTTTTCAATTTTAGCTGCCTCTATTCTCCACTTTTTATGCGCGCGTGTGTGTGTAAAAGCAACAACCCATGTTTTTACCCCAGAAGCTGTCGATTTTCTACTCAATATGTATCCAATTTCTCAATCTCACACCCCGTTTTTTCTCTCCAAGACATAATGTTTGACTTCTTCTTTTTCTTCTTTTCTTTTTCTTTTCTCCATGTTTCCTCCTATTTTTGTGTGTGTCTATATATATATATATATATATAT
>CAIGRB010157656.1:40138-58364 GCA_903798255.1 Fraxinus quadrangulata
TGTCCAGTTTATGTTTATGCAGTCTCTGTGAAAATATAATGGGGGTACATATTCTCTGATAGGAATAGTCGCCTTAGTCTGTGGTATGTCTGAATTCTATTTCAAATTTTTCTCAGTTGATTTTTCAGATTCCTCAACTTGCTTCTTATCTGAAGTAGGCACTTTATTTGTCTGTTTTTTTACTGTAATTTTCGACAGTTGTATTCCACTTCTTGTTATAATTGCATGCACCTGTCCATTTGGATTAGTTTATGTGCTGCCAGGTAGGGCTCTTTGTGGTTTTTCTGAGATAGTGTGGGTCAACTGACTTATTTGAGTTTCCAACCCCTTTATGGCTGCTAAATGATTTTACAAAGTTGTTTCGATTTTTGCCATATACTGGTCAGTTTTCTGTATAAATTTACTCAAAATATCTTCTAGAGATCATTTTTTCTCTTACTATTGAAAACTCGGAGAAGGCTGCTGCTAATTATTTTGGTTGGTTCTACAGGATAAGTTTAGAATGATTACGCCAACTTGGATTATATGTATTGCTGAATGCATTGTTTTGTTAACATTGATAATTTTGTGCATAGTTAACTTCATCTGTCTCTTGAGATGTAATATGGCTTTTCTCACTATTATGAGCTCCACCACATATACCACAAACCAAATATTTCATTTGCACTGCTTATGTTGAATTTCTCGTAGTCAAGTGATCTATCACATTTTTTCTCCAAAACTGACATCTGTGTTGATAATGCCGAGAAAGCATCCACCTCATGTAGACCGTGTACTTCTTATGTATGGATATTTCGAAAAACTATAAAACATTGTTGGCTACCATTGTCTCATATAATTTCTCAACTTCATTGGGTGACTTTAGTGTGATAAATCCATTTGAAGCTGAATCCACTGACATACGACATGCTGGTTTTAAACCAGTGTAGAAATACTGAACTTGCAAAATTCATTGATTTGAAGATGTTGAAAGTAACTTGCTAATCCTCCAATCTTAAAATTAACTGCTATTTGTGTACATCAATCAAAACTTTTCCTGTAGCAAGGAATGACTTGCCAAAATGATTGGAATATCCAAATCTTCTTCTATATCTAATACAGTGAAATCCGCGGGGTAAATAAACTTGTCCACCTTCACCAAGACATCTTCAATAATCTCTCTCGGATGCTTTATGGAATGATCAGCTAGCTGCAATGATATTATGGTTGTTTTGACCTCTTCAATTCCTAGTTTCCTGTATAAAGACAATGTCATTAAATTTATACTTGCGCCAAGATCACATAAAGTATGTTTAAAATATTTATCTCCTATGGTACAAGGTATAGTAAAACTCATTGGATCCTTGAGCTTATGGGATAATTTATTCTGTAGAAGTGCACTACATTCTTTAGTTAGCATCACGGTCTCATAATCCTCCAACTTTCTCTTATTAGTGAGAATTTCTTTCATGAATTTTGCGTCATCCACAAATGGAATGTTGATGTGCATCTTTTTAAACACTTCAATGAACTTTGTGAACTGTTTGTCCAGTTTATGTTTATGCAGTCTCTGTGAAAATATAATGGGGGTACATATTCTCTGATAGGAATAGTCGCCTTAGTCTGTGGTATGTCTGAATTCTATTTCAAATTTTTCTCAGTTGATTTTTCAGATTCCTCCACTTGCTTCTTATCTGAAGTAGGCACTTTATTTGTCTGTTTTTTTACTGTAATTTTCGACAGTTGTATTCCACTTCTTGTTATAATTGCATGCACCTGTCCATTTGGATTAGTTTATGTGCTGCCAGGTAGGGCTCTTTGTGGTTTTTCTGAGATAGTGTGGGTCAACTGACTTATTTGAGTTTCCAACCCCTTTATGGCTGCTAAATGATTTTACAAAGTTGTTTCGATTTTTGCCATATACTGGTCAGTTTTCTGTATAAATTTACTCAAAATATCTTCTAGAGATCATTTTTTCTCTTACTATTGAAAACTCGGAGAAGGCTGCTGCTAATTATTTTGGTTGGTTCTACAGGATAAGTTTAGAATGATTACGCCAACTTGGATTATATGTATTGCTGAATGCATTGTTTTGTTAACATTGATAATTTTGTGCATAGTTAACTTCATCTGTCTCTTGAGATGTAATATGGCTTTTCTCACTATTATGAGCTCCACCACATATACCACAAACCAAATATTTCATTTGCACTGCTTATGTTGAATTTCTCGTAGTCAAGTGATCTATCACATTTTTTCTCCAAAACTGACATCTGTGTTGATAATGCCGAGAAAGCATCCACCTCATGTAGACCGTGTACTTCTTATGTATGGATATTTCGAAAAACTATAAAACATTGTTGGCTACCATTGTCTCATATAATTTCTCAACTTCATTGGGTGACTTTAGTGTGATAAATCCATTTGAAGCTGAATCCACTGACATACGACATGCTGGTTTTAAACCAGTGTAGAAATACTGAACTTGCAAATTTTTCTTAATACCATGGTTAGGACACTTCCTGATGAAGTCTTTAAACCATTCACATACTTTGTGAAAGCTCTATAATTCATCCTGCTGAAAGGTAGATATCTCGTATCTTATTTTAGTTACTTTTGATGGTGGAAAGTATTTTGTGATAAATTTTTGTACGAGATCATTCCAGGTCCTAATGCTTTCAGCGGGTAGGGCATCCAATCATTCTTTTCTCCATCTCTGAGTACATGTGGGAAGAGTCTCAATTTGATTACTTCATGGAAATTTTAATTTTGAAAGATGTCCAAAAAGTGTGAGATGTGATTGTGTGGATTCTCATAAGATTTTCCATAAAATGATACTCTATTCTGAAACAATAAAATGATGTATGTCTTCAGTTGAAAGTTTGGTTGCCCAAATGGAGGATAAACGATGCTTGACTAATTTGGTGCAACAAGTGGTGCGATGAATTGTCCAAGTGGCAAATCATCTTTATTAATCTCGACTGGTTGTTCAACTTGTGTTGGTTTCATTTCTCTGTTCTGCCATGATGTTCTCTCGTTGTTGCCTAATTCTCTGGTTGAAAGTGCGTTCGATTTCTTGATCAAAAGATACTAGGTTACCAACTCTCGAATTTCGCATACAAGGACAATTGCAATGAAAATTAAAACAAAAACAAAAAATTTAAATCAAAATTAGAATTAATTAAAAATTTAAAGCAAATAAACTAGTCCCCGGCAACGGCGTAAAAATTTTGTTCATGAAATTCTATAAGTGTACGGCTCGTAACAAGTAATAAAGTAGATTTATCAAGTCCGAATATCATCCCACATAGATTACTATTTACTATAAAGTTTTAAACTAACATAACTTCAATTTAAATTAAACTAATAACTAATGATCAAATCAAATTGTGTTTTCTAAACGAAGTTCTAATAAATAAAATAACAAACTCAAATTAAAATTGTAGATAAAATTATGTAATTGGATAATTATGATTTTCGATTTCACTTAGGTTATTTATCATACATTTAATTCCAATTTATTCAATCATTTTTCATACGTGTCAACGATCAAATTAACCTGATGTATTTAGTGATCTCTCTTAAACAACACTAATCATATTCATATGCCCGAACTTACTATATCTCTATGTAAATTCACTTACATATGAATGCATTTATCTATATGAATTCAACATGGATCTCTATGTAATTGGATAATTAGGATTTTCGATTTCACTTAGGTTATTTATCATACATTGAATTCCAATTTATTCAATCATTTTTCATACGTGCCAACGATCAAATTAATATGTTGTATTTAGTGATCTTTCTCGAACAACACTAATCATATTCATATGCTCGAACTTACTATATCTTTATGTAAATTCACTTACATATGAATGCATTTATTTATAGGAATTCAACATGGATCACATAGTCAATAATTATCTCTCGATATCTTACAATGTCTTTATTAATTATTGCACAAGCTAAAATTATACATCACCTCTCGGTCTCAGTATTATCTCTAAATCAATCGATTGTTGTGCAGACAATTAAAGTATTAAACACACAAAAATTAATTAACAAGTATCAAAATGACATGAAAATCTTGAAATTAAACATAAAACATTAAACTACATCATCCATCCTAACATAAAAGTATTTTGTCACTCATAACGTTGAAATTAAACACGAAAAAGTGGAACGACATCACAAAAAATTGATGAAACGAAGCTACTCTTGTGTGCCGTCTCCTTTTCTGCATGTGTATATATNTTATTGTTGAATTATTGTACAACAATTTGACATTAATTCTTCTCTTCAATTGCTGTCGTCCAATTGTCTCTGCCGTTTTCTCTCATTCTCTATGTGTCTGCCATCTCATGTGCATGTATCTTCTGCCTTTTTCTTTTTAATGGTAGCCCCATTTTTCCCTCTTTTCTCTCTTTTTTCTTTTCTTTTCTTTCTTCATGCCAGCAACCGTTTTCTTTGACTTCCCCTCTCTTTTTCCCCTTCTTTTTCTCTCCTTTCTGACGGCAACTTCTCCTCTTCTCTTCATGTTTCTATATATATATTCAGCCACATTGAAATTCAATTAAAATTTCCAATACAAGTCCATTGAGACCCATTTAACTCCAACCCATTTAGTATATTATTTTTCTCTAAGGTTTCATCTTTGGATTTTGTCATTCTTCGTCAATTTTGCTTTTTTTTAATTCTTCATTAAACATAAAGTTTTACCTACAAAATACAATATAACATAAATTAGGTAGAATTTTATTCAAAACATAATAAAATATCATGATTTAGAGTCACGAATAAGTGTAAAAACTACACTTATCATCAACTGCACATTCTTCAATCAAAATTAAAATAATGGTTACTAGTAGGAATGACAAAGAAACTCTAAAAACCCGATACATGTGGGCCCTGCCCTAAACGTGTTGGAGATTATATGCTTAATCGGGTATTCGGGTCGGGAACAGGTAACGGGTATCTCGTCCCGTTTAATTTTTTCTTTTAGTTTTTTTAGATTTCAATATTTTAAATGGAAAGTTTCACGAAATTTCATTATTTCTAGTAGAAAATGGCAATTAAAATTATCTTAAAAATATGACAAATAATAAAATTCTTAGTTTACCAAATATATTTGAATAATTTGACTTTAAAAATAAGTAAAGATTAAAAAATATATTAATGTCTTAGTATATATAACATTCCAATGTTACGTTTTTGTTTTTTACATTTTCACCACTATTTCAATATTTCATTGTGGAAATCATCATTTTCATCCAATTTCTCAATTAAAATTATAAAATAATGAATATATATCATCTTATTAAGTAAAACAAAAATAAAATAAAATAAAATAAAGAATTTATTGCAATCATATCCCCAAATTTTTTTTTAAATACAAATGAGTCCCCAAATAAATTATTAAAACATTAAAAAAATCTATTTTATTTTTCCTTCCTCCACCTCCACCACCTCCACCTCCACCTCCACCTCCATATTCCGATTCATCCCAAATGTTTCATCAATCAGTTTACACACACACACACACTCCACATCCTTTTGATCAGCCTTTGATTTCACATCTTCAACAACAATCAATTCACTTACGTCACCGCTCTCGACTTCAGAATCAGAACGCGTTAAATCCCCAAACAGAATGCTAGAAAAGGGCCTAAATTTATTTAGGGCATATAATAAAGTATTGGAATTGGAAAGGAATTTTAGATTCTACTGAGGGACTAATGGCAATTGTCTTTGAAAAGGAAAGAGCCGAGAAGGGTATACCAAAAAGTATGGAACTTGACAATGACTACGTTGTAAAATTTTATCTGTAAAATAATCAAGCAAAGAAGGCACTGGCAGAGAGCTACCTCGAACTTGCTTCGCTTCAGTTCGTCCTCCTCGTACCCATTGGTTTCTTTGAGAGAGTAGTACGATACTTCTAAGGAAGGGCCGTACATTTTTTTAGTTACTTCGTGGGAAATTTGACAGGGAAAATTTCATGGAAGTTTCAAATAAAAAGCTATTCAAGGTAGGTGGGGCATGACTGGTGCAAACACCAGAAATAGGAGATGCTGCCAATTCTGAGTTGAAAAATTCTATGTGTACATAATGGACACCATGATGGTGTCCATAATATATACATGGCGGCCCCCTATTTGGAGGGTCGCCAATCGCGTTAGGCGGCCCCCCAATAGGGAGCCGTCATGTGTACATTAGTACATCTCTTCTGGGTTACCCCAAAATAAATGGAAGTTGTAGTTTTCTGAAGATGAAGTTGGGGAAGAAGATGAAAGGGTGGAAGTAGGATGGGTTGGTGGCGGAGACGGCGGTGGAGGAGGAGGAAAAGTGATTTTTTTTCCTTTTTCATTATTTCTAATGTTTTCATACACACACACACATACACATATAATTGCAATTAGTTTTAAAATTTTCTTTTCTTTTTGTTTTATTTAAATATGATGGTATATTTGAAATTTTTATAGCTTTTATTGAGAAATTTGATGAAAATGATGATTTTTGCAATGAAGGGTTGAAATATGAGTGAAAATGAAAAAAAAATAAAACAAAAAGAAAAGAAAGAAAGAAAGAAAAATAAAAAACAAATTACAATCATACTCCAAATTTTTTTTAAAAAAATACAAATGAGTCTTAAATAAATTATTAAAAAATTTGTTTGGTAGAAATTAAAATCAGATTTTTTGTAGATTTGATAAAGTTGATGAAATGTGTGGTTGAAAAATTGTATATCACATTAATTATAAGATTAAAATTAATTATTGATATTGACTTATAAATTAAATTTTGGATTTAATTCCTACTAAACAGGGGCTTAGAAATAAAAATAAAAATTTCTTTCTTTCTCCTTCTTCATCTTCCTCCTCCTCCTCCACCAACCACCACCACCATCACCACCAATCTTTCACTTCTCGCTACAGCCATTTAAGCAGATAAGGTTCAATCTCTTCAATGGCCGAAGCTTCAAGAATATTTCAAACCTCATTAATACCTACTCTTTCTCAAAACCCATATCCAAACTTGAATAGGTACCATTCCTCTTTAATCTTTAAAAGAAACAAGACCACAACTCACAATGTTCGCTGCTCAGTTTCCACCACTGAAACATCCACCAAAACCACCCCGAATAGTAGCATTCCATGGGGATGCGATATCGACTCACTTGAAAATGCCTCGGTATTGCAGGAATGCTGTTGGAATCGGGGTTGGCCCCACAAAATGGGTATACAGAGAGTAGACGTAGGAGAGGAGGGCCTTGTTTCTAGGAAGGAGAAAGAAAGATAATTTTTTTAAAATAATTTATTTGGATTCGTTTGCACTTTTGTAAAAATTTTGGAGTATGGTTGCAATTATTTCTTTATTATTTTTTTTCAATTTGTTTTATTTAAATAATAGGGTATATTCGTCATTTCATAACTTTTTATTGAGAAATTGGATGGAAATGATAATTTCCACAACGAAAGGTGCAAATATGGATGGAAAAAAAATGCAAAGCTGTGAAGTTTTGTACAATAAACTTTAAATGTTGGAATATTTTGTACTAATAACCCTTAAACTAATATTACATTTAAATGCAAAATTTTTCTTTTATTTTTAATCATACATTCTCTAAAAAATTATCATTCCAAAATCAAATTCCAATAATAATGAAAGAATGATGTGGGCCAAATGGGCACTAAAAATCACGTTGATCAGGTTAATAGACTGACTAATTGTGAAATATTTAATAACTTTAAAGGACTTTCTTCAAACTTCAATAATATTTCAACCATTTTTAAATTAACTCCAACGAAAAGTATATATGAAGCCTTGTTTGATAAAGCTTTTTGAAATTTTAAATCGTGGTTCATGAAATATGTGATTAGAAGGTAAATAAATATTGTAAGTTTAATGAAATGTATGGTTAAAAATAAAGTTTGATCAATTTAAAATTAGAAGAAAAAAACTTTCTAAAACAAAAGTGTTGAGTTAATTTCACCACTCAAGTACGAGCGAATTTTAAATGGTGCAAAAATACGTTATTCATCTCATAAAAGCATATTTGACTTTCTTTTTGATTTGTCCCAAATTATAGTTTATTTTCCTTATTGGAAATATAGATATTTTTTAATTTTCTAATATAAATCTATTTAATATACATTATTATCAACAAATATAGATTAATCATATTTAAATCATTTATTTAATGTATGGGTATATCTATAATCTATATCTATAAAGTATCATATCAAGTGAGAATTATTTTTTAGACGATTCTAACCATACTATAATTCAATTATTTCAATAATACCATACTTTTCATTTTTCAATATATATTTTATTTATTTAACCAAATTATCATCAATGTCATGTACATACATTTGACAGATTCATTTCATCGGTACTTTCACTAATATATGAATTCCCTATTATTAACTCTCAATTAATTATTATTCGCATTCATTTAATTAATTCTCATCTTCGTTTATGCATTTCAGCGTTATTAATTTTAATTATAAGTTAATTAGAATTTCACATTCAAAAAATGCATTTCATTATTTACATCCATGTATGCTATTTAATATCCAGTTTTACTTAATTAAAAATTAAATAAATGATTTAACATTCATTTTTACGTATATATTTCCTGGCAGTAATTTTAAATTGATTAACATTCACACATTCAAATATTACTTTTACAACACTTATAAAGTATTTCATAATAACGTGCAATGCACGTCTAAAGTTGACTAGTTAGGAAAAATTTAAGAAAAATTATATTTTCAATTATATTAATTATATTTTCTTAATTTGTGTGGAAAAAAAAAGTCTATCTTTATGGGAGGAGTATTTTAATTTTTAGTTACCCATATTATTGTTGATAACGGTCGTTAAATTTCACTATTGGTCACTCATCTTTACACTGCGTTTAGAGAAAATTGTAAATTGAGACCTTTTACTTTTATGAATGTGCTAATTGATCCCTAACCTTCAAACTTTAACACTACAGTCCTCTACCTTTTATTAACTAAGCTGGCCATGCATCAACTAAACAAATATAAAAATGATAGGTGATTTGAACAAATCTAACTTTACAAAGGACTAATTAACCGGCACTTAATTTTAATTATCATAAGTCACGTAAATAGAATAAAAAAGATAAAAATAAAAATCTTTGTTTTCTCTTATATCGACACTTAACCATCATTCGAACTCATCTAAACCCGTAAAAATCGATGCGGTGCAACACCAATTATATACGAAAATCTATAGATATAAGATATGTTAGGCAGAGTGATTGTTTAACTTCAATCTACCACATATCACGTGCCATTCACTGTCTATTTAACATCTAAATAGAATGAATTCAAATTTGTGGTGGATGTTAGGAAATCTTTGCACTTTTATGTGCAGAGTAGGGACTTTCATTGCAATTTTCCCTTACTTTTACTAGTCGAATGACTGAGACCTCGTTTGTCTTCCATTATTTCAAAACATTGTTTACTATAGTAAGATTCTTCACCATACATTCACTCAATAAAATATTCATCGTACAAATCAATAAAGTTACTTTAAATTTCAACCATATATTCTCCATTTTTTCTACAATAGTAGGAGACAAACATGCATTAAATATGTTGGAAAAATACATTAAAGACAATTTTGCGCGTACTTGAGTGGCTAACGGTAAATTAACTCTTTCTAAGTGATTAGGTAGTAAACATTGAGTTAACATCACAGATGGTCAGTAAAGTTCAAGTGAAATATTAAATTGATGATTAAAGTAATTTTGTGACTTGACAAATTAAATAATGTTATATAATTGGTCACTTCTTTAGCAATATTCATTTGAGATTCAAAGTCGATATGTTAAACCTTGACATCGATTAACGATCATCGTGTCCATATCATGAAATTACAAATCTTCCAAACAAAGTCTAAGAGAAAAAAACCTCACATTTAGTCAAAAAAAAAAAAAAAAAATTTGGAAATTTGTTTTGGATAAAATTTTTTTTTAAATTAAAAAAAATTAAAGGAATTTTAATTTAAAAAAAAAAAAAAAAAATCCAAAAAATTCCTTTTATCCACAATCCAAAATTTCACCATTAATAAACAATAGAAAAGTCTCGACAGAAGAAAAACACGAGATCAAATGTAAGTAATTGGTCGCTTTAATGGCTCTTAGTCAATGTGAAGGTTTAAAACTACTAGTCGAATATGATATTAATCACGTTCAAGGAGTAACCAATTATATACACAAGTTAACTTCGACTGAACCCTTATTAGATGGCCATTATTTTGAAAATTTTGAGTTTTGAATAGTACTTTTTTTTAGTATGCATGGTTAAAAAGTAGGAAAAAAATTTAGATTTACGTGCAAAATATTTTACTGTGTAAATGTGTGGTTAAAAATGAGTATGAGAATTTGTTATAAATGGAGACAAACATGGGCTAAATGAGACACAGAAATCCTTTAATGACGAATTTGAGATTTTGCTTGAACTTGGGGGACCATTAGCGAATTAATTCAGTAAACATTTGCAAGACAACAAAATCTTCCCCACTTGCGAAATCTCTCAGAGCCTTTTATATGATGAACGTTCATTTATTTTGCTAGTGAATGGTCATACAACAACACAAATCTCCTATCCCAGCTCATTGATTAGCTGAGATGGAATTAAGCCAAAACATAGAACAAGCCCTGTTATGAGCTACAATTCAGACATGAAAAAATTTATATATCTCCCAGAGTATGGAATCTTCAATACTCCTTGAAAAGTAGTCTCTTTTTGCTGAGAACACTCACGAGAGAGATAGAGAGAGAGAGAGAGAGAGAGAGAGAGAGTATCATTGAAAACAAAAAAAAACTGAGCAAACTGCAGAGTATTGGTACCAATTCAAAATCTTTATTTTACTGCAAGCAAAACATAACAAAACTGGATGGTAAAGTACCATTTACTACTGAATTCAACAAACCGTTATTTTACTGCAGAAAAAACATAACAAAACTGGAAGGAATGCTATTTACTACAGAATTCAGCATGGATGCCACAGCTAACTACCATGTCTCTGTCTACAAGTATGTATGTTTTCCCTTGTTATAGATAGCTACCCACTCATTGATCCTCAGCAACTTCAATCTGACAGTGAAAACTTGAAATTGCCACTCCTAAAGCCCCAACCTCATATTCAGCCAATTGCAGACCTCGTCCATCTCCTTAGGAAGGGTATAATGACCAAGCCTGCAGAATCCGGCATAAGGTTACGCAGTTCCATCCAAATGTAGGAGATGATTTAATTTAAATGAAAACATTCAGATACCCGTCATATGGTTTAAATACTAGGTTCCGAAATCCAGCTAAGCTCAAGGCATGGAAGGACCTCTCTCCATATGTATGAGGGACCACGTCATCACCTGTTAAACAAAGTAACGACGTTTAGGAAAACATGAGAGCTCCCGAACTATATCAGAAACAATAAAGTTCCAGATGAGAGGTTGAGAGGGATTCTTAAGGTATTATTAAGTATGCTATAGTAAGAGCTTAAACTTTTTAGGAATCTAGGATAATGATTATATGAAAGCTTTAACATCTGAGGACATACAGAGTCCATGACCGAGCAAAATCGGAAGAGATGCAGCACGCCTTGCAGCCTCGTGTGATCCTCCAATCCTGTTTCTCACATTGCTGCAATAATTATAGTCTAAAAGTAAGCGAATCTCATTTTCCCAAATGCAAATATGAAGAAGCAACATCTTAATTCTAGATTGCAATGAGCATAAAGAAGAAAAGATATAATTAAATAATCATTGGATCTTTGATAATTCTTGTTGTATTCTATGGTTTTTGTATCATTTGACACCGATCGAATGGAAGCTTACCTAGCACCAGGAAGCCACCCGCTTAGACCAACAATAGCCCTTAGGGTAACAGGGTAAGGATTGCCATTTCCATATTTTCCATGAGCAAAGCAAGTTGCCGAATAGAGGGCTATTGCAGCACCCATGCTGAAGCCTCCAACACCGAGCTTAACTGTACCAGACAGCACACATCGGTAATTATAATATGTAAACCCATATATGGAATGTCCCAAAAAAGTAAGACCGCGTATTCTAATGAAGATGACACAAACATTGAGCAAACTCTATGAATCTCAAAAAGCAGGAAGACTCTTAGGGAGTCGAACAGATAAAATGACAAATCTTCAAAGTTGATGTTCAAATGAACTTAAGACACATAAAAAGGTCAACTAAAGATACGAACAAGACTCTTAACTTCATACAAAAGTAATCAACAAAATTACGTAAAACATTTTTATCCAAAAGGAGTTAACTGCTGTTGATAAGTTAATTAATTTTTGTTCTTTTGAAACTGAAAAAGGATTCAATAGAAGTACACAAAACTCTAAGAGATGACGCGTTATATTTATAGATGGTGTCAACTAACTGTATCTTACCATCAGAAGGCTCTGTAGATAATAAGTTTGCAATATGTGCTGCTGAAGCATCTAAACCCTCCAAATCATCTGGACCGTTTTCAGAAAGCTCTCCCACATCAAACCCTGATATAAAAGACACGAGAAGAGAAGTGACTTTAACTAACAGTCATCAAAATCACCGCATTCAAAATTTTCTGATTTTTTCCTTACATGCAGTGCAAGGAAATCCACCAAGCATAGCCACTGGGCGACTAGGAGCAGTAGGGCATATCCATTTTACCTGCATGAAAAAAGTTTTGAGTACAAATATTTCAGTAGGGTAAGATAAAAAACAATTTCTTTCTGAAAGTTGGGTGGTTTAGTTATGCAATTAAAAGTAAACTGTATCGGTTAAAAATAGGACAGATAACTTACATTTGGAAGGGGGAGACTTTCCAAAAGTTGTGAGCAGCTGCAAAAAGAAATATAGAACAAAATGAGCATATAATTTTCTTTTTCACTTTATGTTTTTATAATATAAAGTAATTGCTGTATAATATGCTAAAGGACGAGAACTTTATCTAACTACAGAAACTTGAGATTTTGCTTGTAGGGAAATATAGACCCAAGTTTGTAAATATTTACATAAAATGTATTAAAATACCAAGGGAAGGAATCAACAAAAGGTTTGAATTTGAAACTGTTTTGGGGAACCTTCAAAATTAAGTGAACTAGTGATCCCAACAAAACATAAGGCATGCAGCGAATAAAGTTTTATTTAAGATTTCTTATGTTAATTACATTTAGAATTGTAAGAGGCCGAGATAAAAAGTAAAGTTTTCTTTAGTAAACTCTTGATAAAAAGTAAGTGTGTAAGCATGACTTCTTTAGCCATTGACATTCTTTCCAGAGGAACTTTTCCTCTTCCTTTAGTGACAAAAGGTCCACTTGTTTAGTACCACTTTATTATAAGGTATATACCAATCACCAGGAAAAATTAACTATCAAAGTTGTTGCATATAAAAATCAACACATCATGGTCCCCATATTAATAATTTAAGCTCTTTTTCACAATCACCCACCATTGACACTCAAATTGAAAAAATCAGTACTCATGATTCATAATCAAAAAATGCCTAAAGCTAGAATAATTCTACCTTGAGCCGTTATCGCCAAGGCCATGTAGCCAAACTATTGTTGCCTGATGTTTCCCTCTAGGCCTCACCACATATGTCCTCCCAAACTCAAATGTCCTTCTAGCTGTTCTACTTCCTACAAATTTGTTCAATGAAGTCATTAATTGTACTTGAACAAATCGAGGACATAAGAGTGTAATGACAGAAAAGAAACAGAGACAACTGTGATAAGCATTCATTTCTATGTTATAAGGATCAAAAGCTGAAAGAAAAGGAAACAATCTCAACTAACCAGAGCCCACAGACGAATTTGCATAGCTCATCATAGCTGGTGGAGATAAAACTGCAGCTGGGAATTTTCAAGAATACCTTGTGTGCAATATGAAATGAACTTAAAAAGTTGCAAGCAATGAAGAAAACAGAAGCAGAGACACCCCTATTTATACTCAAAAGTTCATATTAATTGAAAAAATGGAATCAAAACACGTATGTGTGAACCAGCTGCACATTGCCTATAACTGAAAAAGCGAGAAAGAGAAAGAAGAAGAAGAAGCATCCATGAAAAGGAGAGGTGAAGACAATGACAAAAAGCAGAAATCTTTTTATCAACAAAGAAAATTAAAAAAGGGGGAATCGAACCAGAAAATAAAACCCACAAGAGTACATTCATTCCATGAATTTCCCTGAGCCGTTGAGGTTGAGGGACTCTAGATTTACAGCATAGAAGAGAATCTATGCTTGTTGGCAGTGGCTATAAATAAAGCACCCCGAATTAAACTTTCAAGAATATTACTGAAAAACAAGGAATAAATTCAAGAAAATATCTTTATTTCAATCATTTGTTTATGCATATTTGATAATGCCCATTATCTCGAATGTGAAGTTCAAAATTTTCCAATTTTTCATCATTCTGTCACAGCATATTTCTTCTGACACTTATGGGAATATATAATAACTGAGAGTTCAGGTTTTGTATTGCTGTATGAGTTAGAATACAACATTTGACGGTACAAAATAAATAGGAATTTCTGGGTTACCTGGAATTGAGAGAGACAGCATTAGCAAAAGCATACAAACTTTCTTTCTATTGCTTGCCACTTATCATTTTCATAGTTCCAACGTGGCACAAGAAATTCTGGAATGTAGAATTTGAATCAGAAACTCTTGGAAGGATTGTAGAAATTCGAAGGGTAAGATTGTGATGCTTTAGTTATTCGACTTTCGTCCTTTAGGTTGCACGGCAAGACGAGCTTTACGTCGCTCTCTCGTAAGATAGTGATGGTACCATTGGTCGATTCTCATCGTTTAAGGTGCAGCATTTGTCCGGCTGACTACGCTAGCCTTCTATTGCTCTCCCACAATGTCTTTAATGAGTTCTCGTGTCATCTTGAATTTGTATTTCCACAAAAAGAACCAATGGTCATGAGTTCAAGTTAAATTGTTGCATATTTATAAAAATAAAATGCTTTTGCAAAAAGACTCAGTCATAGGCTCTGGTTATGGTATAACTTTTACTTCCGTTTTTAATTCATATTGAAGAGCATTTGTGGAAAACTATCTTAATTTTTATTTGAAAATTAATTTTTAAAAGAGTTTTCTATTTCGAAAGTACTTTTAGATAAAGTCACATTAGGCAAACTTCCTTTAAAACTCTTCTAATTATCAAAAGCACTTTCACATAATTAGTTAAACAAATCCAAAAGCAACTTTTGAGTCTCAAAAATTCTTTTTGACTTTTCAAAAATCATGTCAAACTAGTCCTTATTCATGTTTGGATAAATTATAATTATCTATTAAGTCACAAAATAGAAAATTTATGGACCAAATTGTAATTGTACCACAATTCTTGTATTGCGGCCACAAAAATTGCGCTACATCCAAGTTCTCCCACAACTTTAAAAATGGACCCCCACCCCACTACCTTTGGCATTAATCAATGCATAATTCCATAAGTATATGGAATTATTGACATAAATGATATATGTACTGCGTTGACAGCATCTTATAGTGCATTTTCTGTGTTTGTTGTATCAAAAACCAATAGAAAACTGCCAAGTGTCTTTCTGTAAAAATTCTGTCAAATTTTTTTTATACTTATATAGCAAAACTGTTAAATCAATTGTACAACACACTAAAGCATTTCTTTTACTTCTAGTCCCCAACGGCCCAAGCTACTACGTTGATCATACCTAACGATTGTCCATCACGAGTCCAAACTAGCATTAGATTTGGTTCCCCACAAAACTCAGATGGCCTGACCTTATTTGACACTCCTAATTTGATCATCGTTTATAGAAATAGGGCAACTTTTAATTTCAAATCACCTTTCACAAGTACCTTTAACCCTCAAGAGTGGTTGGTATTTGTGATATGTGCTTTGTTATCGTAGTAGTGTAGTTTCTCCTCCTCCGTTGGTAGCCACTTGGACGGCACAAAACATATAACAGGGGATGAGGAAAAACTACTACTCAATGACGATTGTGGTTTAAGAATAAGTATAAAAGGAAGAAGTACACAAGTGTATGTGAAGATTGAGAATATAACATCATACTTTTGAGGACATGTCTCTATCTATAGCAGCTATGGTATCCACGTGTCTCCAACCCGTGGTAACAAGCGTCCTCATGCGCTCTCACTCTCTTGTCAATATAGGAATGTAATACGTGGACGAATCAAATTGTGTTGGTTGTAATGGTCACAAATGTCAAGGATGGATAAACATCTCAGAGAGCAATGCTAATAAAGATGAATACTTGTGTCTAATAATTAGACTCCACTTGACTAAGCAGCTACGACCTACCCGGTCATCATATATAGCGTCCAAGCAACTTTAGGTACAAAGTCGTCCAATCGACTACCATCTGATCATAGAGGGATGTAGCAGCTACCAATTTTCACAAATTCCGTCCAACCATCTACACACAGGGGATTATCAGTTATTATAGTTTTGTCCGCTTGTTGTGGGATAAACATAAGTATATGATGTCAATTAAAAAAGTAGTAAAATGGATCTCAAAAGTTCAGATTATTTATTGGCTAATTAGCACAAAATGTCCTTACCTTTGAGGTTGATTTTGGAAACCGTCAATACCTTTCATTTCTTTGCATTTATACACTTACCTATCACTTTTCGTGCACTGAACATCATTTTTACCATATTTTGACCATTTTACTCTCCATTCAAATAAAACAAAAAGAAAAGAAAAGAAAAACTAAAGAATTAATTGCAGTCATGCTCCCAATTTTTTTAAAAAAGTGCAAATTAGTCCAAANCATTTATACCCTTACCTATTACTTTTCGTGCGCTGAACGTCCTTTTCACCATATTTTGACCATTTTACCCTCCATTCAAATAAAACAAAAAGAAAAGAAAAGAAAAACTAAAGAATTAATTGCAGTCATGCTCCCAATTTTTTTAAAAAAGTGCAAATTAGTCCAAAATCCTTATTAAAACAACTAAATGCATTAATGGTCCATTTGACACGACTTTTACATCTTGTAGAAGAGTTTTCCAAGTAAATTATCTTAGACCAGTTTTCCCAAAAAAACTCTTCTAACTAAACAAAATACTTTTAAAAAATTATTCAAATATGTTCAAAAGTAGATTCTTAATCTCGTAAGAATGATAGAATCGCATGTATGATGAGAATTCAAGCAACAATATCTATAAAACGTCATTTTTGATGATGACTAGTTTATTTTGTTAATCTAATGTTTTTTGTTAAAAGTTGAACGAAGTATCCCTCTAAGCGAAGTGTTATTGCAGATAATCAATCTTTCGTTCTTTTGTAAATAATTTAATTAATGACCATTTGATTAATATGACAAGCCGTACTTTATATTATGTCTAAAATACAAATAGTAGTGCTTAATGCTATATCAAGCAACTCTTGAGAATGTCAAAACGCTATTCTATGCAAAGTAGTGCTTGATGCTGTCAAAAAGCACTTGAGATCGTGTCAAACACTACTTTAGGCTTTGTCGAGATAATCAAGTGGTGAATTGGTATAAGCGACTAAGCTACATCAACATTGGAAAACACTACTCATTTTTTTGAACACACAATTTCCTTTTTTTACTCATTTCTTCGTCAACTTAGGGAATATTTGTTTCTTCCAGCATGCTTTCACATTACCGGGCGATCCAACGTACTATTAAGTTTATCCTTCTTCAATCTCGTGCTCCCCACATAGCGTTTAATGATTCAACTACTACTAAGGTTATCATTCTACGATCTCATGCTCTCTTGCATAGGGTTTAATGATTCAACGTAGATGCTTCTTAGCACTTTCTTTTCATTGTCTCGAATTGTATTGTACCGTATGATAAATCTATTGAGCGAGAGAATAATTTATAACAACATGAGCAACAAATATAAGGATTTACTCTCCGAGTCCTATTTGCCATAAGACTAAAAGAACAAGGGAAATTCATATATCGAGCTTAGTGACATATACAAGCCATTATATTGAAACCAAACCGTATATTTATATATAATGTACGGACCATATATTTATATATACTATATATAAGGAAACACATGCAAAATAATTGTTAAGTCGTTGTTGTTTGACACCATGTTGAAATGGTCTAAACACAATCACATATATAAAGAGAAAAACGTGATGAATTGAATAGGCAATTTTACTTCATAAAACGTGTTATCTTCGAAATAGACCCAAAAAAAAAAAAAAAAA
>CAIGRB010157692.1:0-10167 GCA_903798255.1 Fraxinus quadrangulata
AGGTAGGGGTGTTTTGGCACTTTTCTAAGTGAAGTATAAATTACTTATTTTCGATTTGCATTTAACATGCTATTGTATTACTTATGAGAGAAAGGAAGCACCCTTTGGTGTTTCAAATAAGAGATAATTTACAACACATGAAAGGGGTTATTAAAACCTGAGAGTAAATGGAATTTTACTTATTCGCTTTGCAGAATTAACGGTGACACAAATAACTAAAGTTGCATTTCTGAAAATATATATTTTTACCATTTACTTAAGTGTTCCTTACTGTGTATTACTTGTGGTACTCACTCCTACAAAATTTACAGGTTCATTGAAGGCATGGTGGCAAGTGTTCAGCGATTGAAATGCTTTTAACTTTCTAGTAAAATTACCATTTGTGTAAATTTTTTATGAATACTTAGACAACACTTTTAAAATGTTTAAATTTCTATTTCACCTAGTTTTATATATATTGCACGTCGACTACAATTTAGAAATGTTGGAATGATTATGCATGAAGTTTATTTATTACTACAGTGCATGTTTTAGAGTGAAATCAGTGGGGTTTGAAAAAACTATGAGTCTTTTAATGTGGGTCTTTTGAATTATCTTAAAATGTTACATGGAGAAAAAGTTATGTCCGTTTTAGTAAATTGCATAGGTACAATTTCAAAATTTCTATCCAGTATAGATGAGAAATATTTTCGTACTTCAAACATTATCGTCGAAACCTCAATTTTTTATATGATGTACGTTTATGAATATCATGGTCTTTGTTAAAATTTCATAATTTTTAGTCGACGTTTGTTAGGCCAAACATATTTTTCTTTTCACTGCTGCGCACTCGATAGTTGCTAAATTTTCTCAAGATGTTTTCCAAAATCAAATTTCACCATAATTGTCTAAGTCTATGTGGACACATATCTCCCATTATTATTCTTTTATATTTCAAAATCTAAAATTTTTATTAATGACAATTTATTTTGGTTAACATTAGAGAGCCCCAACTAAAAAGATTTTTCGTGTAATGCATCGAATTTCAAGCATTTGTTTTGGGGCATTACACATTGCATATCAACTTTAACTTAGAGATGTTGGACTGAACATGCATGAAGTTTAATTACTGCTGAATTGAATTTTTAGATTCTGCATGTTTTAGAGTGAAATCAATGGGTTTTGAAACGTTTACGAGTCTTCTAATAGTTATCTTTGGAATTACCTTAAAATATTAGCTATAGAAAAAATTATGTCCGTCTTCGTGGACTGCGTCGGGTTGGTTTTGAAAATATTGTTCAGCATGGTTGAAAAATATTTTCGTATTTCAAACATTATTTTCGAGACCCCAATTTTTTATATGTTGTACTTATATGAGTGTTATAGGCTGTGTTAAAATTTCATAAATTTTAGTCGACATTTGTTAGGCCAAACATATTTTTCTCTCCGCTGCTGCACAACCGATATTTTCTGAATTTCCTCGAGATGATTTTCAAAATCAAATTATACCATAATTGTCTAAGTTTATATGGACAAATATCTACCATTATATTTATATATTTAAAAATCCAAAAAATTTATTAGTTATAATTTATTTTGGTTAACATTAAAGAGCAGCAACTAAAAACTTTTTTCTTGTAACACATCGAATTTCAAGAATTTTTGAAGCGTTACAACTTGGCATCAAAGCATGGTTTATTTTCTGTAGACTTGCATTAGAAACTACATCTTAGGTATTTTTTTTTGTCAAATATAAAGTTGATCAAATTTTTATGAGGATCCTTAGCACTGTGCCTGCCATAGCCATGTGTCGATTTTGAGGTAAAGAAAGTTTTGAAAATATGCTTGTATCTATGTGATGAGTATGAGAAAGTGTATTCTATATACAACATTTGAAATGCATGTATGAATATCAATATATGTATGAGTTCGAATACTTTTTGTAGATAATCATTACTATTCCATGTTTTTTTGAAAACGTGACGAAATTAAATGTTCATTTAAGTCCTAAAAATTTAACTAAAATTAATTAGATACCCACTAATTGGACTTCGAATAATTGGTATGACACAAATGGTTCGGACTAAGAAAACTTGTAACAAGACGAGTTCATTGATCCCTAGTCGATATGAGATCATGAGGCAATATGAAGAGTAATCAGTAGAATCCAGCGCAAATATGGGCCAGGACATTTGGGAAATGTTAGTAAGGTGGAGGGAGGTGAGGCGACTAGGCCATATGGTCACTGGTCATTGGATCATCTGCCTCCTTATTGATACCTTGCCAGAAGAATGACTAGAGATGGCTAAATCGATTTACGATTATTTATGGAAAGTTGTTGTGCCTACTTATAAGTGCATTTTTCAACATTTATTTGGCCACTTAACATGACTAATTGTTGACACAAGCGTTTGAATATGGACTAATTCTATCTAATTTCATTTTGTAGCACTACATTGATGGATGTGATGGAACGTAAGAGAAAATTGGCGAAAAAGGATCAAAAAGGAAGAAAACAAAAGATCAGGGACTAGAGTGCAAATAGCCAAAAAGTTACTCAGAGCATGCATCGAGATTGTAAATGAACTAAGCCCTAATTGGATGAATGCATGGGATGATAGAAGAAAAAGAATGACCAAAAGAGGCCAAGACAAGATAGTATGGATTTCGAGGACAAAATTGAAGAAAATGGAAAGTTTCTCTTACCATGCGATCGCATGGTAGACCTTTCCATGCGGTCACACACACTGAATCAGGGAAAATAAGGGAGGGGATTTGATGTTCCATGTGGTCGCATAGAATAACACCACGCGGTCGCATGGTAGTCTCGTTTCGCGAAAATTCTGCTTTCCTTATTCCGTTCAAACTCTTTAGGTAAGTAATCTACGTCGAATATAAAAGCCCAAAACCATCTAGAACGGAGGAAATGATGCCATATGAGATAGAAAAATAGAATACACTAGGAAGGAGATCAGGAGGCAAGGATTTCAAAGCACAACAATAAGATTCTTGGATTTTCAAGCTCAATTGTTATTTGGTGATGTCTTCTCTTATATTATTTTTTTTATTTTATTCTTTTCTCCATGTTAGGCTAGTTATTTTTGTGCTAGGAGATCAATTAACCTTGCTATGTAAACTTTGAATTCTAGTTTTGCAATATTTGACAATTAAAACATGTTCTTGAGTTTTGAATGATTTCTATTCACTTAATGTTTCCACAATTATTATGCATGTGATTGTGTCAGTGAAGTGATCTATTTTATGCATTCGAGAGAAGTGAAATAGATTTGACGAGGTATTAATCATCGTAGGGTCCGATAGGAGATATATATATACCCCTATGGCTTGCGTGAATCTCTAAGTGATCATCAAACTACATGCATTCTTGTGAATTTTAATTCGTCATAGAGATATAGTTAGGTGGTTTACATGAATAGGTTCAACAATTCTCGAGAGAGATTGTTGGATATGTTAGGATCATTGATTCTTGAAATTATCAAGCATGTTGTCAAAGTTGTAGAACTAAATTCAAGGTGAGCTTTGCATGGGGATTCGTGATCCTAGTGCTCATTTATAATTCATGAGAAAACATTCAATTTACATTTGAATATTTATTTGCATTTAGTTAGTAAAATTTAGTTAATTGCATACATAATCTTAGTTTAGTTACAAATCTTTACAATCATCTCAATTTTCATAGATTTGGTTAAGGTCTTGGTAATAGAAATTAAACTAAATCAATCTTCATGGGACGATACTCGAAACTTTAAATTCCACTTTATGACTTTTTACGAACCGTACACTTTCGGTGATATTATTTAGACATATTTTCGTACATCACATGCCTTGCCTCGAGAGTTTGACTATGAGGCCTTCTATGTGGAACTGATTGAGTTGTGGAAGTTAGCCCGACTTGCAATCCCCGAGGATGATAGTGTACCTATTGAGATGTACATTTGTGACGATGCACCTCCACCTATTTCAGACGATGAGCCGCAACTTTCTAAGAAACCTAGGGTTCATGGAGGATGGATTAGTGAAGATGATGGCACTAATGAATATAGGAGTAAAAGTTTAGTGGATTTTATGTAGTTTAATTGTTGTTGATGTCTTGTAGGATTCTTTTTACTTTCCTGTTGATTAACGTTAGACATTTTTTTTTTGTATTCCTTTTGAAGTATTCTTTTGAGATAATAATAAAAGATGTTGAGCTGTAAATCTTTTGCCTATTTCGTGCAAGTATCGTTTACTCCTCTAAATGAGATTGCAATTATTATGGCATATAGGAATATGGCGCAAGCGAGGACAATTATGGAGTTAAGGTGGGAGATTGATGAGTTGAAACAGACCTTGGTTGCTCAAGCTACACCTCCAGTACCTCAAGCTCGACCAATTTTTCAAGCACCACCAGTGCCACAAACATTCCTGGCTGCACAGCTTATTCTGACTATATAATAGTTTCGAAAATATCGAGCCCCCTACTTTTGATGGCGAAAAAGACCCTCTGGCAGCTGAGGAGTGGTTGTGTACTATTGGGAAGATATTTCGACACATCTCTTGTACAGAAAATCAAAAAGTATTATTGCTGAGTTTATGCTATCGGAAAAGTAGGCCATTAGTGGGAATCTTCATCACGCACTGTCACCGTGGAGGAACAACATAATCTAACATGGAGTTAGTTCAAGATGGAGCTAATAGAGAAGTATTTCCTTCAAGCTTACGTAACTATAAGAATAATAATTATCCTGATATGCTACACACCTTGTAAGTACTGAGCTCATTAAGGTAAAACATTACGAGAAGGGCCTACACCCAGAGATCAAGCAGATTGTAAGTTCACACGATCTCACCATTTTTCAGAAAGTGGTAAAGAAAACTCAGATAATGACCTACTCGGGGTGAAGTTGGTAATTAGGGAAAGCGTAATGACTCTGAAAAAAAGAAGTGATGGGATAAGAATACGAATACTTGATAGTTTAAGAAACACACATATATGGGTTAGCCAAGCAATCATTTATCCCAATGTCCTAAGTGTATCAAGTTTTACAGAGGAGAATGTTTGTATGGAAAGTATGTTTGCTATAAGTATGGCCAACTCGGCCATGTGGCTTCTTCATTCCCATTGATTAAGAAACCCAAGAAAGAGAAGAAAGGAAAAGCAAGGGTATTTGCTTTGACTCACGACAAGGCAGCCCAAAATATCTGACGTAATCACAAGTATTTTATCCATCTCTAGTATTCCTGTTTACGTTCTTATTGATTCTGGTGCAAGTCATTCATTCATATCTAGTGCATGTATATCTAAGATTAATGCTCCATGTCAGAAAGGTGGTAATGTACTTGAAGTTAGTATGCCATCAGGGGGAACTATTGATACAGATACGATAGCAAAGGGAGTACAAATAAATTTTGATGGACTGACTTTAGAGACCGATTTGTATGTTATAGAGATGAGAAATTTGGATACTATTTTAGGTATGGATTAGTTAGGTGAAAATTGAGCCCCGATAATATGTTTTGAGAAAGGTAATTATTCGAAGACCAGGTAAAGAAGAGTTCACATTTTATGGATCGAATATTTAGGCACTTCATTGCCTTATCTCAGCTTTAAGGGCAGAGAGCATGATAAAGGCATTTTACACACTTATTTTAGACCACAAACAAGGACAATTGTCGATAAATATGTTGGAATATAGCTTAATTCTATATAATTTGTGTTTTGCAAGACAACATGGATGACTGTGATGGAAATTATGATAAACAAGGAGAAAATGGACTAAATGAAAAAAAACCAGAATTCAGGGATCAAGATGCAAATAATTGAAAGATGACCCGGAAGAAGAATTGAAGATGTGAAGATGTCGAAGACAAATTGAGCAACATAATGAAACATTGGAAGAAGAAGTGTGAAAAGAGGTCGAGAAATCGAAAATGGCGTTCGAGGACCAAAATGCAAAGTTGTGGAAGTTTCTTAATACAATTCGATCTCATAGTATTAATACCTATGCGGTCGCATAGGTTACTTCAGAAAATTCCAAGGCCTTACATTTTGTTCTATGCCGTCGCATAGTTCAACTTCGACGGAAAAATTTTGGTATCCTTATACGCATGAAATTCTTATGGAAACAAGATTGGGGGACACTATTTAAATCCTAGAGCCATCCAAAATGTAGGGAGGAGGAGGATAAGGGTTTTGAGAGGAGAAAAAGGAGCAATAACGCGAAGAACAACACCACGAAGCAAAGATTAAAGTCAAGAATTCAATTGGTGATGTCGTTTCTTCCTTTTATTTCTAATTTTCTTTTTTCCATCATGCTAGGCTAGGGTAATTATGTACTAGGGAATGATGAACTATGTAATATGATTTTTATTTCTTAGTTTTACATTCTTGAAAATAAAAACACGTTTTGACTATTTGAATGGTTTATATGGATTTATTTTCTCCACGACTATTGTACGTGTTAATTGTGTGAGTGTGGTGACTTATTTCCTAATTTTGAAAGATGGGAAATAGGTTTGATAGTGCATAAATTGTCATAGGGTTTGATAGGAGATAGAAATATACCGTTATGACCTATGTGAATCTTTAAATGTTCATAAAAATTCATGCATTCTTATATGTTCACATCCATCATAACGATATAGTTGGGTCACACATGAGAATATGTTTGACTTTACTCGAGAGATACTGTCAAATAATTTAGGAGCATTGATTCGTCAATATTTCACTTGTGTGTCAAAGTGTAAAAATAGATTCAAAAAGATTATTACTTAGGGATTCGTGATTCTAGTACATTCATCATAAATTAAAACACTTCACTTACATTTAATGCCATTTTTATTTAATTTGGTTAATCATTTATAATTGCATACTTAGTATTATTCTAGTTATAACTTTATCAAAATAAACACATCATATTATTCTAGTTTCGGTTAAGGTCAAGGTAATAGAAATTTGAACTAATCAATCTTCGTAGGACAATACTCGAACTCAAAAAAAGTCCACTTTATTACTTGTTAACAAATCATACACTTGTGGTGGTTTTTATTCGAAACATATTTTTTCAGAACAGAGCATGTTGAGGAAGCCTGATTGTTAAGGGTTTTTGTCAGGCTTACTAGCACCTCATATCAAGAGAAAGTATTAGATTATGTGCCAAGAATACGGGAGTACGCTAACGTGTTTTCAGATGTTCTACCGGGTATTTCACCCAATAGACATGTGGAATTGATGATAGATCTAGTACATAGAGCTACTCCGTGTCCAAAGCTCTATATTGAATGACACCAAAGAAATTAAAAGAGTTGAAGATGCAGTTAGAAGAACTTCAAGACAAAGGGTTCATTAGACCAAGTGTATCTCCATGGGGAGCTTCAGTACTATTTATAAAGAAGAAAGATGGTACTATGAGGTTGTGCACCATCTAGCGTAAACTCAATAAGTTGACAATCAAGAATAAGTATCCCCTTCCTATGATTGAAGATCTATTTGATCAGTTGAAAGTGCGTCCTTTATCTCGAAAATTGATTTAAGATCGAGCTACCATCTACTAAATATTAAGCTAGCTGATACCAAAGATGCATTTTGGACTCGATATGGGCATTATGAGTTTATGGTGATGCCCTTTCGCTTGGCGAATGTCCCTGCAGTATATATGGACTTGATGAATAGAGTGTTCCATCAGTATTTTGCTTGTTTGCCATCATATTTATCGATGACATACTGATATACTCAAGAGATTCTCAACAAAATGAAGAACATTTGTGGATAGTTCTAGAAAGACTACGTGAGGAGTTGTTGCATGCAAAATTCAAGAAATGTGAATTTTGGCTGGACCGAGTGGGGTTTCTAAGTCATACTATTTTAGCACGAGGAATTGAAGTGGATCAATCCAAAGTTGAGGTCATGACCAATTGGCTGAAACCTACAAATGTTAGAAAAATGAGGAGTTTTCTACGTTTAGCTAGCTATTATCGGTGATTTATAGAAGAATTTTCCAAGATCGCAGGTCCTATGACACAGTTGACTCGGAAGGGTACTACGTTCGTATGGTCGAAGAAATACAAGCAGAGTTTTCAAACGTTAAAGGACATGCTCGTATATCTATACCCTTGTTGACGATCTCCGATATTCGGAAGGCTTTGTAATTTATAGTGATACATCCAAACTTGGTTTAGGATGTGTTCTGATGCAACATGGGAAAGTGATAGCTTATGCTTCGAGGCAATTGAAACGATATGAACAGAATTACCCTACACATGATCTCGAACTAGAAGCAGTAATGCATGCCTTGAAGATGTGGTGCCACTACCTATACGGGAGCAAGTGTAAAATCTACACTGATCACAAGAGCCTCAAATACTTCTTCACCCAGAATGAGTGAATATGAGATAACAATGGTGGTTAGAATTAGTGAAGGATTACGGCTGCACTATCTTGTACCATTCGGGTAAAGCTAATGTGGTCGTTGATGCATGAGTAGAAAGAATATGGGACAGTTGTCAGCATTGTGTACAAGACAAGATCATTTAANAACATGAGAATTGAAGTATTTACTTCACTAGTAAGGACATCGTCAAGGTTAGCAAGTCTTATCGTGAAATCGACACTCAGGGACAGAATAGTTGCTGTTCAGAAAGATGATCCCTTTTTGGAAAAGATCAGGATTGAGGTGGGAATTGAGAAAATGAAAGGATTTGAAATAGCCGAAGATAGAGCCCTGATGTTTAAAGGCCGACTGTGCGTACCAAAGGGTGAGGTATTGAGGAATGAGATTATGATTGAAGCTCATTCTGTTTCTTACGTCGCACACCAGGTCGAACTAAAATGTATAAAGATTTACAAAACACATTTTGGTGGAGAAATATGAAGGGAAAGATAGCTTTATTTATGTCCAAATGCATGGTTTGTCATCAGCTAAAAGCTGAACATCAGAGGTCGTCGGGGCTGTTGGACCCCATGGATATACCCGAATGGAAATAGGAGAAGATTGCAATGGATTTTGTTGTTAGTTTTCCTAGATCAATTATAGATCATGAGCAATCTGGGTGATTGCGGATCAACACAAAATCTGCTCATTTCTTACCAGTTCGAACAACCTATAGCTTAGAACTGTTCGCACAAATTTATGTCAGAGAGATTATGTGGCTTCATGGTGTTCCAGTTTCTATCATATCGGACAAAGACTCGAGGTTTACTTCAAAGTTTTGGATAAGCCTTCACAAAGCTATGGGTACCAAGTTAACATTTAGTACTATATACCATCCCCAGACTAACGGACAATCTGAATGAACTATCCAAGTTTTTGAAGATATGTTGAAAGCTTGTGTCGTAGATTTGGGTGGTAATTGGGAAGATCATTTGTTGTTAGTCAAATTTGCATACAACAATAGCTTCCAAGCCACTATTGGCATGGCAATTGTATGAGACTTTGTATGGTCGACGATGTCGTTCACCATTATGCTGGGATGAAGTTGGTAAAAGGAGAGTTTTAGGTCCAGAATTGGTTGAGAAGAGTGTACAGGCTATATATAAAATTAGATCAAGAATTAAGATAGCCCAAGATCGTCAAAAGAGCTATGCCGATCAAAGGAGAAAATAATTGACTTTAAAGGTTGGAGATAAAGTGTTTCTCAAAGTGGCACCCATAAAGAGAATACTACGATTAGTTAAAAAAATGAAAATTGAGTCCTAAATTTATTAGTCCATTTGAGATTCTTGAAACAATTGGGAATGTGACATATCGTTTAGCATTGAATTTTCAGACTCTGTCCTCTTACTTAAAAATGGTATAACTTGGGCTACGATACATTTTGGTGTGAAAGGTTTATGAGTCTGCTAATAATGCTCTTTGGAATTACCTTAGAATATTATACAGAGAAAACGTTATGTCCATTTTGGTAGATTGCGTCGGTGTCAGTTTTGAAAATACTATTCAGCATAGTTGATAAATATTTTCGTACTTTAAACATTATTGTCGAGACCCCAATTTTTGTATATGTTGTACGTATATGAGTGTTATAGGTTGTGTTAAAATTTCATAAATTTTAGTCGATATTTGCTAGGCCAAACATATTTTTCTCTCCGCTGCTGCGTAACTGGTATTTACTGAATATCCTCGAGATGTTTTTCAAAATCAAATTACACCATAATTGCCTAAGTTTATATGGACAAATATCTACCATTAT